>VAHH01001263.1:0-12517 GCA_013357305.1 Radopholus similis | reverse complement strand
AATCTATAAAGGAACTGCCCCGCCGGGCAATCCGTGTCCTGCTTCATCACACGCCCATTGGTGATCTGCAACAAATTTTATTCTTTCGGGACCTTTATCTCTCTTCTTTATTTTGATGATTTGCCGTGGCAATTTGCCAGAAGCTCGAAACCCAGTATTTCTCGCGCATTTCTTTAATTCTACAAACTTTATAGTATGAACCTTCGCGTTTCGGCCACGCCGGCTCGCCTCTTCGTTGCGGAGCAGGGGCATTCGCATTTTAAAAGGCTTCATTTAACACTTACTGCACATCGGTCCTTTCCCAAATTGATCAGCCAACTCTTCCATTTGTAGTTCTTGTTTTGCGATTAGCCTATTATCCATATTTGATGCTTTTGATTTTAATTTATCGGTCATTCAGCACACAAATGTGGTTTCTGGACAACGTCAATTTAGTAAATAATTTTTGCCATTGCCTTTTTGTTGCACCGATATTGTTGTTATGTCTTAGAATTTGAATTTTAAGATTTCTTTGCATTTTCGACGTGATCTCGAATGAAGAGGGATTTGGGCGATTCATTTGAATATTTTTCACTTCTCACGTCTTTTGCTCCAAAATCTCGATGGAGATGAGAATGGCGATAATTTGGGCATTTTCTGAATAGTACAGTCTTTTAATTTGATTTGTGAAGCCTTTTTTATTGAAATTTATTTTGTAATTTATAAACTCATTTTCTCATTTTCATCCATGATGATTGTGAGAATACGACCGGCTGCCGCTTTGCCTTCTTCTGTGGTCTCAGAAATCTGATATTCCGACAGTTTAAATAGTAATTTGATTTGCTTTCTTTTTTATTTAGTGCACCTTTTTCCTCCATTCCACGAATACTCGCCCTGTTTCGCGTCCACAGCCTCCAAATACCCAGCATCCATCTGCGCTGTGACCCGATTAAATTTCGTCTGCCGAATTTGCTTTCGTCAATCTCCACGTATTTCCGGGGCATCCGAGCTGCCATCGGTTTTCTTCCCGGAAGCCCCAATTTTCTTTTAATTTGTTTCTAATTTTTGTTTTTAATAATTTATATGTTTTTATGAATATTCTCAATGAATTTTAATCAAATTTAATTTGGGTTTTGGATTTTACTTATTTCCAAATTTCGGCCATAAGCATATCAGTCAATTATTTTTATTTTTATCCATTTGTTGATGTTTTGGTAAATTTTAATTTTTTTTCTCCCCACTTCTTTTTCAAAGTCTTTAATATTTTCTTCCAAAAGCGGTTTTGCTCCAACAGCTGATCCCACTTCTGTATTTTTTCGATGAGACTAAAGTGCCGCCCATTTAAATTTATATCGATTCCAAAGCACTCATTGGATAGCAATTTTTGCGTATTAATGTTTTTGATATGTGATGTCCTGTCTTATTATTATTATTTATTAGTATTAATTTGAATTGATGCAGATGTTTCTGGTATCATTTGAAATCTTTAAAATTAAATGTAAGTCGTCGTCCTCCTCCTCAATTCGCTGTTTGATCTTTTTTACACATTGACCACTTCCCGGTTAAAGGTTTTCCTTGCCTTGGACCTTAACCATGCACTTTTAGTATTTTCATCTGTCTTTGCTTGTTTTTTCTTTGCCAATCAATTTTTATAATGATTCTTTTTATGGAAATATTTAATTTTTCAAATATATTAAATTTATTTTGGTGTCAAATGCTTTTAACCGCCTTTATAATGGCTAAGGCCAAAATATCTATTCAATTAATTTCCGCTTTTTCAATCATTTCAATGCCGCCGTATTCGATTGTTTAATTGGCAATCCGCTGTATTTGATTATCGTTATTGATTTTGGAAGTAATCCATACTATTTTTGAGTGAATTATTTATTATTTTAATTTTATTTTGGGGTCTTTTTCCAGGTGTTGTGCGAATCGCATAGAATAGATGTACCCTAGCCTAGATCGTGGCCAAAAAGATGGGCTCGATCCGTTAAGTCTAAGTGTTCAAGTGGCCCAGTGGACTTGGAGGAACGTGGCCAGATCATTTTTATAAATCAGCTTAAACAAATTCATTGATTTGGTAGAAAATATGTTTTGCTCTGCCTCCTTTCTCCTTACCCACCATTTTTATTTTTGGTCAAGAAGTAACATTATGGCAGATTATCAATTAATTGCAATTTAATTTTAACGAGCGTAGGATCGGGGGTGGAGGGATGCTGATTTTGGTGCATCCGTTTTACCTTCTTCAGAAGCGCGGCCAGGTAGTAGTCGAACGCATTTTAAAAGTGACTAATTTCGTTTCATTTTTTTATTCAATTCAATTTCTTATTTTAGAGTTTTACGCATGTTTCTTGATTACTTTGTCAGAATTTGAAAATTTATTTTTTTGCTTGAAATATTGGCACCACCGTTCTGCCTCCTCCTTCCGCTGTCCGTCTTCTTTCCACGTGCCGTTGCTTTAAAGATACACTTGCAAAAATTATCGGACATTTTTATTGACATTTATTGATTGTAGATTTTTATTGTTGTTTTCGTCCGTTTGGACTATTTTTGCCGGTGCAGTTCTTCCCTCCTCCGCCGCCTCCAGTGCCAATGCAGCACTTGATGATGCCGCCGCCGCCCGTCCACTCCGTGTCCATCGTCTCTTCCGCCCATGCCTGCGGCAGCCCGGGTGGAAAGTCCAGCTCCACCGGCTCCAGTTCCGGTACCTGAGCTGCCACTGCTCAACACGGCGCTGATTTTGCCGCATCTGGAGGAGGCGGAGATCGTCTCGACAGAGTGAGCGCATTTGATTCTGGAAAAAACGCCCCCTCCCCCCCCCCCCTTCAGCGCTGATTGCGCCATCTGCCAGGAAAAACTGGTGGCGGCGGAAGGCGAGCAGCACGCGGTTGTGAAGATACCCAGTTGCGGGCACATCTTTCATCGGAAAGAGCTCATAAACTGGCTTCGGCAGCCGTATGCAGGACAAGGCTGCCCTCTCTGTCGTCACACGATCGACGGGAGCAGAATGAGCACCCAAGTGGACCGGGACGCGATTCTGGACCAGATGGACGAGTGTCAGCAACAGAGTGTGCGGCGGGAACTGTTCCACAGTAGCGGGGTTAGGGATGATATTTCGACTTGAGTTCACTCTTGACCGTTACTTCCATTTCTACGTCTGTACAATAGCGTTGATGGTGATGGTTCTTCGTACACTTGGAATTTTATTTTATAAATTTTGATTGGGAATTGAATGTTTTTATGTTTGCGTTTGCAATTTTAATTTCGGTGCCGCTTTTGTGCATTCCTTGACACCGTCAAATTTTAGCCATTAACCATTTGGAGTGTGGCTAATTTGAATATTTGTTTAATGATCGCAGTGTGTTTTTTCTTTATTGATCGGAAAATGATCCATTTTTAGCATTGTTTGATTTCGAAATTGAAATTGGCCCATGAGCCCATCCCAACCCTGCTCCGCACACAACCCGCAAACAATGATTGGCAATATTCACAATTGTCGGATGATTCTCGATTTTATCTGTGCAAAGCGACGTTTTAATTTTGGATTCTTTTGTGGGTTTGTCTGTTTATCGAATTGATTTTGATTCCATCCTTGCGATTTTTCAACGGCCTCTGTGTTCTCATTTGATTAAATTTAATTTTTCTCGGTTGATTTCTTTCATGTTTTCATACGTCTGTTGCGGAATTGCGGCCATTGGTATTCGTCGATCCAAATATTATATTTCTCGATTCGATCGTCCTCGAATCCCAATCCGAAGTAGTCTGCACCTAGCACAAGCATGCATCTTTTTTGCTTGAATTGATTTCGTTTGACAAAATTTGCTAATTCTTTGTGGGCACAGGCTTTTTTATGTTTCCATACGTTTTTATTCGGTTTCATGAATGCAGGTTTCGTCCGCAATAACGTCGGAGCTTCTCACATATGATTCGATTCAAAATCTCTTTTATGAGTTTTGTGCATCCAGGAAATTTCGTACTTTTGAGCAGCGGAATTTTTACATCTTTTGTTTGATTATCGAATTTTAATTTCAGATTAAAAGCAGTGGTGCATTTATTTTTTTTGTCGATTTCACGTAGGCCTTGTATTATAGAGATTTGCGCGCATTGTTTCTTTGAATTTTGGATTGCACTTGTCGCATCTCACCTCGTGCTTACACTCTTTTACTCGTGTCCTTCTTTCGCGCATCTGCGGCAGAGTTTCTGCTCTTCTGCTTGTTTGTATCTGTCTTCTATTGTTGTGAATTTCCGGCATTCCACGAATTTGTGCGTGTCTGGGAATTTGCCTTTGCAAAAGCAACATTTCTCCCTTGGTTGTTGGCCTCCCTCACAACCAACAGATTACGAGAGGACATTGATTAGGAGGGAAACTACAAGTTCACTACAATTTCGTCCCTTTCCTTTCACACGGGCTCTTCCAGTGACAAGCAGAGCTTACAATTTGAAATTGGAGCATTCAGGCCTTTTTTGATGCAGGGGAATTAATCTGTCCCCAATCGTGGCGCTTGGCAGTGGAAATTCGGCAATTTTATTGCACATTTTCAATTCATCCATATTCATTTTGGCTCAATTTATATTTTCAATTTGTTCATTTGCCTCTTGTTTTGTCCACCTTCTGAAATGGAGGGCGAATTTGACTTATTTTTTCAAACGTTTTTATTCGGTTTCATGAATGCAGGTTGTCGTCCGAAATAACGTCGGAGCTTCTCACATGATAAAACGCGAAGAGAGCTGTGATGCATCCAGGGAATAATTTCTTTCGTTTGAGCAATCGCAAAATGTTTTATTTTTTATTTGATTATTCAAATTTTAGTTTCACAGGAGAAGGCAGTGGTTTTTTCGCTGTTTCTCATTGTCTGGAGTGAATTGTGCTTTCGGAGTTCGTGCCAGTTTTGGCCTTTGAAATGTACTCTAGGCAATTTGGCGGCAAATTTGTGATCTGCGCCGCTTCATTTTCTCTTCAAATTCAGGATCCTGAAGCATTTTCCAATTGTTGTATTTCCATTTTCAAACTACCTTTAAAAAGTCCAGAGCATCCAAAGAGGCAATTTAATTTCGGTTATCATTTTCGATAATCGGCGGGCGGTATTTCTTGAGTATAGTGAAATGTCGTCAGATTATACTTGTCGCATCCCGTGGCTACATGCTGGGCCGATTCTGGGGTCTTACGCACTGTCGGCATAGCCTGTGCCTTTTTCGGCGTATATTTTTATTAATTTTTAATTTTTAGATGTGAGAAGTGCATCTTCTATCGTTTCACCGCATCGGCTTTTGGTTGAACTCCATTCAACGCTATGCTACTCATTTTAAATCCGTCTTGTCATGCTACTGGACAAATTTCAAGTTTGCTGCCGAATTTGCAATATTTTCGAACCACTAATTCGTTTATTTTCAACATCAAAATTCAAAACTAGAATTTGGTAATTTTAAAAAATTTGCGAGTTCCGGACGTCAAGGGCAATTGGCCTTTGAATATGATTTGTTCGTGTTGACTTTAATTTCACTACTCTTATTAATCAAATGGGAATTTCTATTGGTTTAGATTGTGAAAAGGGGGTAGTAATAAATGTGTGTGTGTTCCGTGTTCGCCGTCGTGCCGCGGCTGTGTCGTGGCTGGCCGAGCTGCCGTGGCCGGCTGCTCCAGCCACAGCATCTGCTGCTAGGCAGGGTGTTCTTCTTGCCCTCCATGTACACAATTATCAATAGGTATTCAGACTTGATTTTTTGTTTTATTTTAATTTTAATTGTTTGTGCATTAAGAAATGCAATTTTGGCTTGCAGAATTATTTAAATTCTTTACTCTTTAGTATATTTGAATGGTAGAGCCGTGTTCCGACTCATCAGCAGGTCGATGGAAGCGCCTCCAGGCCTAGACAATCGCATTTTTTAATTAATGAAATTTGCTTGCTCAGACTCCGTTTTTAATTTTTATTACATTTAATTGTTTTCAATTGATTTTTGTCCCAGCCGGAAAAGCATAGCCGACGTCTTAGCCAGTCATTTTGATTTTTTTCTTCGTGAGGCATCTTCTTTCAGCAAATCCTGCATTTCATTAATTTTTGGTGGGTTGAAGCCAACTAAGTGTCCAATTTTTCCCAATTAGCGTGACACAGTATCAACAAATTCCTTATGCGAGAATTTTATTCATTTCAAATTTTTTTTAATATTCTGTCTGCATTAATTTCTGCCATTTTCTGGCCGCAGTCCGTTGATAGGTTATAGCATTTTTAATACAAAAATCATTTTTTAAGTTGGCTTTTTCCGGTCCATGTCTTGTTCGGTGAGCTCTATCTCAAAGTAGAGCGTCGGATTGGCGTGGATACTACGTCAGGAATGTGCGGGCCTCCATAATATTTATTCAATTTCATTTCGTATTGGCGACAACTGAAGATGTCAGCACATTAGTCGACACCCGAATCGATCTTCAATCGGACATAGCCTCGAACAGATGTGTCAGATTTAGAACAATTTCCCTGCGGTTAAAGTATGTACTATTACACACTCCGAATTTAAATTTAATTATTAGACAATTTCATTTAATTTGTAAAAGACTAACAGTAATTTTTAAGCAATTTTTATTTATTAGCAGCGTCTTCCCGGGCTGAAAATTCAATCCTTTTGCGTCGAAGACGGCGTTCCGAGATTGCCGCGAATTTTCGGCAAAAATGCAAACAAAAACTGAAAACTATTATCGATTATGGAATTCCATTCATTTTACTGGCGGCGATCCTTATTGCGGTCATCATCAACTGAGCTTGGATTAAATATTGCGTTCTGGTCCATCCTCTGTGGCCTGTGTCCCTTTTGTTTGGCTGCAGTTTATCGTCCTGCCCACAGAGCAGGTCATAGGGTAGTAGAGCCGAATTTTCTAACACTTTTAATTTTATATTTATTTTCAATAAATGTTGGAGCACTCAAATCGAAAGTTCGCTCGTTTCTTCAAATGAATTCTTTTGAGCAGTTGTGACCATTATTTTCACATTACATTAATTTTGTTTGACAGTTTTACGCTTTTTCCGCTTCGGGATGGTTGACAATGAATGGCCGAATTGTATAGTTTTCGTTCTGCCTCCAATCTCTTCTTTTCGGGGTCCGATTTGCCAAACAGTCGTTGGGCTTCTTATTTCAGATTTATACATTTTAATATTTTACTGGGCGGCGATCCTTTTATCGATGTCCCCATTTTTTCTCGCTCATCAAATTGTCCCCACAAGTCCTCCATTCAGTGACCTGTGCATCCTTTTTGTTTGGCTGCAGTTTATCTTCCTGGTTGCGCCGAATTTTCTAATTCACTTTTAATTTTATATTTATTTTCATTTAATATTGGAGCGCTCAAACGGTGTCAAGTGTTGAAAGTTGAACTTTGCTCGTTTCTTCAAATGAATTCTTTCGAGCAGTACACAAATTTTTAATTTTGATCTTTTTCAATACAAATATTTCCGTCATTGATTGATTCATGCTCTCGTTCGCCATTGATTCGTCGCCGACTCCTTGAACCGGTTGAGTGGCACTTTTAACTTCGCGGAAATGGCCAGATGTGGCATTTTCGGTAATGCTGGTAGCATAGGTAAGTGCCAACAGGACAAGGCGATGCGGCTTCTCGCCTAATCCCATAGCCCAGTCGCTGGGATGCCAAAAATTCCCAACAAGTCTGGAGGAGAGCGTCGTTGATGTGCATTGAGCCAGAATGAGATGGCCCAGTCGCCTCTCTCTCCACCGTAGTCCGCTCCAGTTACTGCTGTTGTTGTCCCAGCTGTTGGAGTTCCTGTCATTTTATTGGTCATTCTGATGAGTCTTTCGACTGAAAATTTTTAGTTAAAACAAATTTAATTTAATTTAATTTATTGAATCGTTTGCATTCCCAATCCAACTTATTGCGCGTCCGTACTCTCTTGACATTTTTTCAATCAAATTTAATTTCACTTTTGTTATTTTCGATTTCACCAGTTGCAAGATAAAATGCCGATTTGACCACTCCACCCCAGGGCTCAAAAATTATGATTAATCGGAATAAGGCGACATTATTCCATGTTTGGCTTGAAGAGGGCGATTACTCGTTTCCATTCTATGACGTTAACTTTGCATTTATTCAAATAGGTTTCTGGTTTTTATCTCGCTTTTCCCATCTTTCGAACATCCTTTCCGCGTCACGATTGATGGGTTTATCGATGTGCGCTCCACGCTTGGCCTCTCGTACTGTGGACTGCATTTTTTTTAATATTTTTACACGTATTAATATCGTTTTTAATCCATTGTCAGCTTTCTTCTTTTGCAGCCATGTATTGCATGTCGCATGCGCAATTACTGGCGATCCAATGACTCCTTATATTATTTGATTAAAAACAATTGCCTATTTTTATTGTTTAAAGGAACAGCCGGATTATTTTTATTTTTCATTTTTTGCGACACCAAGTCTATTGTGTTTCACGTCCGTTTCCTGAATGTTGAATATTTATTTGGTCATGCACGCCATTCCAAATATCTGCCTAAGCCATTTGTAGAGCCGCCACATCAATTCCATTCTTGCAATAATTTTAATAAATCCTGTCGTTGATATTTGATTAATTTTATCAATCCAAATTTTGCTACAATTAATTTGTTAGAGATATTTTTAATTTACACAGATTCTTCAGAATCAAAGATCAATTCTGATTATTGTTAGCGTAGGCCATTTAATGTTTACTTAAATTTTTATTTTTACTTTCCAATGTTTTATCAATTTCCTAATTAATTTTCATACTTTGGCCTGGAAGCGAACGACAGTCTTTTTATTTTAGGCGGTGGGTACTGCGAGGGCGGGATGCTCAGCACAATGTTGTTTGGAAAAACGGCGCGTCTCCTTAATGGCCAACTGCTTTGTTCTAGCTCAGAGGAATGTCACGCATCGACAGCCTCCCCGCCAGAAGGGGACAGGGGCTCGTAGGTTGGTTCTTCGCTGTAATTGCAAGGGGGAGGAGCAAGTGCTCGATTAAGTTTAATTTCGATTTAATTTGTCCAAGTTCACGCTCCAGCAGACGTTTGAGATCGTCCAGTTCGTTGGACTGCCCCCAAGGCGTGAATCAGTCCTCCATCTTTTAATTTTCAAAAAAATATTTTTTTTACAAATTTTTAAAATTTTTATTTATAATTTTCCAAACTAATCGAAATTTAAAACCAAAAAATTAAATTTAGATTTTTCATTTTTTGAAAAAATTTTGTACAATTTTCAACTTTTTGAGTTAAAGCGCAAAATTTTGCTCCAACAGAACTCTTCTGATCCGATTTCACGAAAAGTTCATGCCATAGGAAGCGTATTTGCAGTTGTTGTCTGTGTTTGTTTTATTCCAGACCACAGCCGCTTCTAAGCCTTCCGGCATCAAGTACGGCGACTCTAGGCCGACTGCGTCCTGGCTTCTGTTATTGGAAATAATATTTTTTATTGATTAAAGTTTTATATAAGTTGTATTTTTAATTTTATCGTTGCTGAACACTGGATTTGGATTATGTGTCCTCGTTCGGTTTAACATCGTGTCGTCTTCTCTGCTCTCTCGCTCTATCGGTTAGCCGGCGGCTGTGACTCAAATACTGTTTGGAGCAAGTTTGTTGTTTCTATCATCTGGCAGCAATCTGGAGCGATTTCGTCTCTGAGTTACGCTCAAAAACTCGTTGTTTTTTGCTCCGTGTTCACTTCGCAGCATAGAAATCTAATTGATCTCTGACTCATCGCGTTGTCGTATTCAGTAGTCATAAAGCATAATGTTATCGAACATTAAATTTGGGTCAAATTTTTGTTTTATATTTGCGTATCCGGCTCTCTCTTTTATTACGGGTTGTCATCTCCATCTTTGTCCATGTGTGGACTTTCCAACGTTGTTTGCTAAACAAGAAAATTTTATTTTACATTTTATAGCCTGTGTATACAGGATTTTTATTTGTTTGTTCGGACATTTTTCGCCATAGTTTTTGGCTTTAAATCTAAATTTATGTAATGGTAAGAAAGGGGTAGTATTTTTTCCAATTCCTTATTCTCCCGCCCTTTCGCGCTCGCCGTCGTCTCAGCGCGCTGGGCTAGCGTCACACTCTTACTGAGCATACCCTCACCCGGTCGCTCCAACTAGCACGCCCCCAATGGCCAGAAACCAGAGTAATCAATGCCCAATTTTAGTCCAGGGCAGCCTTCTCGTCATGTACCGATTTTTTAAAATTTTATTTGCACTTCTGCACAATTTCTCTCGCTGCGGTTAGTCGTCACTTCCTGTACTTTGATTTTTATTTTATTACTTTTATTTAGTTCAATGTCTCATCTCTTACAATTGGAATCCCTGACTTGGTTATTTTTGTAATTGATTTTATATAATTTTATTTGTGATATACGTGTTTTTAGATTTGGCCATCGGCTTTGCTTGAACTTCGCGGGCGGAACCTTAATTTCACACGTTTGCCATATTATACCCAGAACAACATACCAAAACGTTGTCGGTGGTGCTGTTTGTATTTCAGCATACAAAATGGACAAATGCAGTGTGGATAGGCCAGCATCGAAGCGTACTATTCACAATCTGGATTTTAAATTCAGCTCTTCGATTTTCTTTTTATTTGTTGACTGATTTATTTATTGGGTCAATGTGTTTTTTCCTGTTATGAGCACAAAAAGTTGGTTCTTCGTCGAATTCAAATTTCGCATCGTACTAGAACAACATTTCCGTCTGATTCGGGCATTTGTGTGTTTTTTGCTTTTGCCAGATGGTCAATTTTGATTGGCGATTTCAAACAGAGCGAATGTCCCTTTGCTTTAATTTAATCAATATTTATTTTTGTTCTCAAGTCGCTAGATTGCTGTTTGTTGTGCATTTTTAGTCCGGATCGTTTGGTTGCTGATTAGCTTGGAAAAGAATTTGCTGATCTCATTGCATACTTCTTTTGACTCCAATTAAATAATATTAAATTTCTTTAAATTCGTTTTTAACGTTTCGGCAATGCATCCATCTTGAACAATTCCTCCTTAGATTGTTTGTATTATTTTTCAAGCGCTGATCTTTAATTGCATTCATTTGCTTCTCTTGCACTTTCTCTTTTGGCCGCCATTTGTGCATGCGAATTCATTGTTCATCAATTCTCTTGAATTTTCATTTTCTCTTTATTGACAATCATCGCCAGTACGTGTCGGGGGAACAACGGCCGACTAATACTAATCACACGTGGAAGTCTCCCTTTCTCCAGAATTCGCTTCGGTTGCATTTCATTACTAAATATCAAATTGACTCGGCACTATAATGCGTTTCCGGAATCGCCAACAGCGGGGCCTTATGGCTGCTTGCTTTGAATTATTTTTCGATTAATTTCTTTCTCTCGCGGCATCATTTTAAATTTATTTTTGAAGCTCTTTAATGTCACACTCTCTACATCTTTGGTCTTTTCGATCATTTGGTTGGGTTTCTATTCGCCTCCATTGGCGTCAATCATAATTTATTTTTGCCTTATTTTTATATTAAATTTTCCAAACGTTTTGCTCAATGCCGCATTTGTCAAGAGCTTTGCTTTCGATCATGATGTGTTTAGGTTGGGGTTAGATTTGGGGTTTCTAACTCCCTAAATTGGGTAAATCCATTTCGCATATTAGTGTTATTTTTGCTCTCATTAAATCAATATTTTGGATAGTTATTATTTTTATTTGTAATTAATTTGATTTTTATTATCTTTTATTCAAATTTTTCTTTTGTTTTTGAAATATTTAGTTTTAAAAATCAATCAAAATTGCATTTAATAATAATATTCCAGATTAAAGTTTTATATAGTATTTTTAATTTTATCGTTGCTGAACACTGGATTTGGATTATGTGTTTTTTGAATTACATTTTGTTTTTTCCGGCGTCAGGGCTCCCATCGCTCAAAATTATCCTTATCCAGGTAGTAGGATTTAAAGCATAGGACGCGTGCGACAGGGGAACCAAATGTTTCACCATATGCTGCTGCTGCCTCAAATCCATTCGTCAAATTATCATCATTTATCATCATTTGCTTTTTCTCAACTTTCTGTTTCTGCTTCGCTGCATTTTCTTGGATTGTTGCCGAATCGACAGTCAAAGCTTTGATTGGCAGCCTTTTTCTTGCCTGCTGCTGAACGATATTTTCGTCATTTATTTTAAACTATCAGTTTTCTTTATTGATTTTATTCGTTGTACCATATCGCGTCAGCGATATGGTACTTGATTTCCTCATCCGCATCCGAGGTCCATTTTTTGGACTCGTTTCTCGGGTTCAACCGTAACGAATTGAGCCTTCTCTTGTTGGTCCAGACATATTTTATTAATGTGTTGTCGTTGTTTAAAAAATTGAATTCGAAGCCAAGCTCCCATTGCCGCACCGTCGATTGTCAAATGCCCAATGAGGTTAATATCTTCATTGTTTTCAGACCTCGGAGTTCTTTTCAGTGATTAAGATAATATCGTATTTTTGAGCACTTAATAAGGTTCGAAAATGATCTAATTTATTTACTAAGCTTCTTGAGTTAAAGTACAACATCTTCAATTTATAATTTTTAAGTCTTATGGAATGTGAAACC
>VAHH01001262.1:0-12544 GCA_013357305.1 Radopholus similis | reverse complement strand
CATCGCCCACTTGCACCGCGCGAGGACAGAACCTGGCCAGACTCTGCACGTCGAACACTTCGATCTCGTGCGCCTGGGGGGCACACCGGGCGAGCAAACTCTTGAACAAGGATCTGTGGGGGATTTGGGTCATTTCTGTGATTGATCTTTAATTTGCCGTTTGTCATTCAGCAGACGTATCACAATTTCGTTGCCGAAGTCCACTTCTCTGAGGGCTCTGCGGCGAGAACTGTTTTTGAATATTTCAGAGGAGCACTTTTTGCCTGTCCAGAGACTGGGAAATCAGCCGAATTTCCTCCCTCTTCAGCAGCGGACTTGTCGGCCCATTCCCAAAGGGGGCGCTGTTCTCAACTGGCGAGGGCGTGGTCTCTCGAGTCCTGCTGAACGGAGGAAAAGGAAGCGCAGGTAGCGCCGAAAGTCTGAGTCTGGGCCCACCTGGAGGAGGCGCTGCTCAGACTGGAGCCGAGCCGCCTGCGGAAAGTGGCCTGGCAGCGCAAAAAGGAACGCGAAAGACGGTCAAGCGAGGAGAGGCGCTCACGCATGAGGGTCAGAATGGGATTGAAAGCGACTGGAGAAATCGTGAAGAGAAAAATAAATTATGCAAAAATGAATGAGAAGTCCGTTTGTGGATGCGGGGAATGCAAATAGTCCGGGCGGCTGAGTTTCCTCCGTCCGAGAAGTGTTTGTTGTTGTCGGTGCCAGACACGGACGGCACAATTGTTTTTGGCACGCACTTCCCAGGCACACAGATGTTGTTGAGAAACAACCACAATTAATTAATTAATCAATCTTTTTCGCAAGTTCATTAGGAGCACCCCAAAAATGAAACTCCCCAAAATGTGTGCAAAGTGCCGCAACAAAATGAATGTTGGCCGCAATAAGCAAATAGCCGGCCCAAAATAGCGCTGTTATTATTCGGTTTTTTTCTCCCCTCTCGCCATTCATCAACACAGAGCAATTCTTTCTGCATACGGGAACGAGTAATTCGTGCAATTGGAAATTGCGCAAATTTGCATAACCACTAATTGGAGAAAACAATTCGGGCAGAAGCATTCACAGGACTCGATAAAAAAAGCCGAAAACAAAGGGCACATTGTGGTTAATTTAATTGCTTCTACATGTTCCAAGTTAACGGCCAATCGGCGCATCCAGCGCATGGATAGATCCCCCGACCCAGGTCCCCCAATTCCCAATCGATCATTTTCCATCTCTAAAACATGCCCCACTCCTCAGCCATGCCAATCAATCTGCACAGCTTTTTCTCTAAATTTCCTCAAATTTCCCCATTTTCTAAAAAAGAATGGAATATTTTCTTGCATTTACACTTTTTATTTGCGCCTTTGACTTTTCAATGGGAAACATCCCAAAGGGCTTCGACTTCCCCATTTCAGAAGCGGTAGGTCTGAGGTCTGAGGGACCGCCAGAAATCGAAGCTCCGTTTCAGGCATTTACGCGGGCAAAGGAATTGAGAACTGGCGAATCCAAAAAAGACGCAAAGGGTGCTTTAATTGCGAAAGAAAATGGCATTGGGAAGGCGGCGAACAAAATCGCCAAAGCAGTGGAAAATGGGACGCCTCCATCAAGAGAGGGAATCGGCAGGAGAATGGACAGCAGAACGGCCGCCAAATATGGCTTTGGTGGGTCAGAGACGGAAGACGCATTCAAAACGCTGACCAATCCTAAAACGATGGGACGCCAAGTGTTCAGAAACAGGGCAAATCCCCTCTTCGATAGAGGGGCAGGGCAGCAGTCGTCGGAAGAACTGGCATTGGATTGGTTTTTTGCGGAATGCTCAGAACTGAGCCAATACTGATTGCCCCTCAAGTACGACTTTGAGTCCGGTTACCAGGTGCGCAACAACCAGGCACTGTTCGAGGAGAAGCAGGACGGAGAGTGGAGGGACGGCAGAATCAGAATGGGCGATCTCAAGGAACAGCTGATGGAGGCGGTGAAGGCGAAGAAGAGTGCGAAAACGACGGAGCATACATTTATATTTGTTGGGCGAATTTAGAACTGTCCGACGTCGAGTTGGCCGAACTGAACGAGATGCCCGGATGGCGGCTGCGCCAGTGGGGACTGGCCCACAACCTGTGGACGGAGGAGGGCGTGGACCGGATGGCGCAAAGGGCGGCCGACGGATGGCACTGGCTGAAGAGCGGATGGGACGCCTTCTCGAGTGGAGGTGGCCACGCAACAGTAAAATGACGAAAAAGACACGGAAAAACTCCGAGAATTCATTCACCAAAAAGGCACTTTGGTTGGTTTTTGCGTCCCATTTCAATCAATTGTGCGCTCTTGCTCAATCCAGCTTCTTGTCCTTCTCTTCCACCGTTTTCCTTTTTCGCAGCATCGCCCCACAGTCTTGGCGAATTGCTTTGTTCGTCAGCAGGTAGATGACCGGTTTCATGCCGTGCGAGTTCACCCAGCAGAACTGGCCGAGGAAGATCAAGAATGGGCTGGCTTCGTTGTACTGCATGTACACGTAGCAGGAGGCGGCGATTGCGTTGACCGAAGTGGTCAAGAAGACTTGCACATAGATCTGAGTGGGAAATGCGACCTCACCTAGTCTGAAAGTCCAAACCCTGTTCTGTTCGCCGATGGGACGCGGATTGGCCAGCGATTTGAAGAAGAAGATCACGCAAAAGGTGCCGTAGAAGAGGAACAGGGCACACAGAAACGCGTTGTTGTGGAAGGTGTGGAACGCATTTGCGTACTTCAGCCCGCCGTCCTCGATGTAGCCAACGTGGGGATTGAAGAACCAGGAAGAGTAGAGTGCGCTGAAGGCCAGCGTGTTGGTCCAGACGCCGATGCAAAGTCCGTAGGCGATCGGCACGCCCAACCACAGCCATAACTTGTTGCCTAAGGAAAGAAAGAGTGACAAGCGGACGAGGCGAGGGAATGATACCGCCGTAGACTCTGTTGGCCACTTCTGGGGACCAGAGCTCCACACAGCGGTTCCAGGCCAGCACAATTTCGAGTGAGGAGCCAACGCACCAGCAGCCTGGCAAAGGCCCATTGGGTTATAGCACAAGGAGTCCTCCGTTTACCCAACCCCCAGGCGCCAAGAACGTAAATGAGGCGGGGAAATGAGCAGAAAACGGCGCCAGTGAACGCGAAGTATCCGGTGATGGTGCCGTTCATGGGCAGAGTGAGCATGTCCACCAGGCCAACGCAGAACATGACCTTGAGGCAGTGGTTGTCGGACATGCGCCTCCAAATGGAGACCAGGCACGGGACGTAGAGCACCTAAAAGTGGAGACGGATGGACTTTTAACAGTGGACCCTGTGTCCGCCTGGTAGAGCAGAGTCACTGCGACGAAGAACAGTCCGAGCAGTCTGTGCTGGCGCTGCTCCAGCGGGATGTCCTCCACACTGTAGGCGCTGCAGCCGTAGTGCCGCTCGTATTGGTCGGGTCGGAACAGGAACACCTCCATCGGACCACCAACAATTTGATTAGGCCCCAATTGTTTTCACTTTCGGGGGCCTCTTTTAAATATTTTCGGATCTGTTTGTTCGGGAAATTTGAAACGGCCAGACGCGCCAACAAACAGCCGCACACTTCTTTTGTTGGCCCAATCAAAACAGAAAGGCGGGTGCTGTTTGTTTTTACGCCGTTCACTTCGTTTGGCGAATTCCTCAAATTTCAGAGGGCCAATCGTTTTTTTGAAAGTGCAAAGTGCTTGTCCAATGAAACGATTTGAAAAAGCTTCCAAAAGTTAAAACTGAACACTTCCTCGGGTGGCGGTTTAAAGGTTTAACTTCAGACTCAGGTGTACACCATTCGTTGTTCATCTCGTTTCAAACACAAGTGATCCGCTTTCACCAGAGTGCGAAATAGTAGTGTCCCCAGTAGAAGGTGTTCCAGCAGAGGAACGCCAGCGGAAACACCACTCGGCTCCAGCGGTCGATGCCCATGCTCCATGCATCGTATTGCCGCGCCAGCTTGTGGAGGCGCCGTTCTTCGCGCTCTTCTTCCAAAATTTCGTCGGCTCCCCTGCGAATCGCAGCAAATTATCAGATCAGCAGGGAATTTGACTTGAATCTCTGCTCCAGCAGCAGAATGTCCTCGTCCCTGGTGTGCGAGTTCTGGCTGAATTTGTGCGGAGACATGGCCTCTGGCAGAGACGAGCGGTGCGTCCTCAGCTCATTTCGCACTTAATTTGCGAATGGAGACCAACCCCAGGAAGCCGTTGGACACCTTTCTTGGCCAGACAATTGGCCATTCGGTCGTATTTGAGCGAGACCACCAGGTAGGAGTTCACCGCCGCGTACTCCGTCAGATTCAGGAACACAAAGAGCATGCAAGCTGCAATGGCAAATGCGCGGAATTTGAGACATTGCTCACCCCCAAACCAGAAGTCGATTGACTTCGCGTAGGACACCTGAAAAAGAGACGTTTTGCTCAAAGACTACTGGTCACCTGTGGCAATCCAAAGCGCATTCCATTGCCCTCAAATTTTAGATTGGAAAGTGTCATATGTCTGTTGGGGCAGTACCAGGGTTGAGAGGGTGAGCAGGGCGGTGAACGAGAGAGTCACCCGTGCTGGGGCGGCACTGCAAATGCAAAATCCACATGGAAATCAGTCAGCAGAACTGATGACCCTCTGTCGATCCAGAACGAGAGCTGAATGCAATAAATGGTGCTCGAACGTATCAAATATTAGTTCCCGCCCACCCAGGAGACCATCACAATGAGGGCGGTCGGAATGAACGACTGGACCAGGTGGTAGCCGATCTGGCGCTCCAGCCAAATAGCCGCCTCCAAACAGCTGAAGCGGTCTGAACCCGTTTGGGGGGAGTAATTTGTTCAACGATCACAATCTGATGTTTGCCTCTCTGCTCCTGCTGTTCCATGATTGCGTAGCTGTAAGTGCCGTCGCAGTACTCGCCCGTGATGCGCACAATCCGGAACTCGGGCAGCTCAATGTCGTCGTTGTAGCGTGTTGGGTTGCGCGAGAACCAGGTGATGTTGACGCTGCTGGCCACGTAGGCGTCTTAATTATTATAATAAGCAAACGAATGCATCCGAATCTGAGCAAATGGTAGTCACAGCTGAGCATCCGGATTGTGCACTTTTGGCGGTCCATCGGGTAGTGAGTCTTTTGGAAAGGCCGTTTATTCGGGTCGGGGTTGTCCCCTCCCACTGACCAGGTCCAGGTTGCAGGCCACATTCAGGGTTACTCTGAAGGCATATGGTCTTCTGTCTCATTCCAAAACGGGCCATTTCAACACCGAGTTGAGGAGGCGATTTGGCCGTCGGCCGAAATGAACAAATTGAAGTTGGGCGCAGTTACTTCGTGCAGTTTGCTCGTTTTGGCGTTGGCGAAGTACAGGTCGGGCAGCCTGGAGAGGGATGGGCAAATGCAACAAAAGCGGCTCACAGGCACCAAAGTCTTTCGCGGACCCGCGGGTCGTTGATTAGCACTGGCCTTGCGGTCTGGCTGTGCCCCAGGGAGGGGTCCCGCCAGTTCGAGTACAGGTACAGGTCCACGTCGAAACTCTGGACAAAGTGTTTGGGCGTCTAATAATGCCCAAGGGGTTGCCATTTGGGCGGCCTGGAAGTTGCTCATGGACTCGATGTAGATGCCGCTGAACACGTGCAGAGGCTCTCCCTCCGCCGCGACCGGGGGCGAGAGCGGGTTCGCTTGGAGACGGGCGCGGAATGCGCGCAGTTCATCGCCGCCAACTGCCGGGGAGAGGCATTCGAACAGCAGACAGAGGAGGCGGACCAGGTCCCAGGAGAGGCGCATTTCTCTCCTGTGGACGGGAGACAATTTTAATTTTAAGTTTTTTCCCCAACAATGGCAACTCCAAACAATCTGCATTCGGAAAAAGGGCCCGAATCCATGGGAACCGGGGAATTGCGGAACAGGACATTTGGCGCTGGGATTAAAAATGCGGACGAAGTGCAGCAATTTCGGAATCCATGGTGACGGGGCAAAGGCCAACGGGGAACAAGGTGCACTTGGGGGAAGCGAATTTGCACCGAAATCCGGCGGGGACCGGCCCTTGACCGGTTCCGATAAACATCTTCGGCCAAAACAAGGAAAGACTCTCTTAAACGTTCAAAAAGTGAAATATTATATTATTGTCACGCCCATTAATTTCAGAACCGAGAGAGAGAGAGAGTCCTCCCAATTAGGCGAAACAAACAACTCTCGGAGACGAAAAGGGGTCTAAATTGACTTCGGCAGAGACTGATAAAGAGGGAAAATGAATGGGCCGAACACCGAACAGCAAAACACTCGAAGGAGAGCCAATTTTTGGCCGGTCCCCGGGGATTTGGTGGGCGATTGAATTGGGCGAATAAACTCCAGGAAATGGAGCAACCAATTGGAAAAGGGTTTCTTAATCATTTCAAAATGGGGTACCTAAAAAAAATTGCTCAAAAAAGTGTTGGCCCCGACGTGACTTGAACACGCAACCTTCTGATCTGGAGTCAGACGCGCTACCATTGCGCCACGGAACCATTGGTTGAGTGGCGATGGGAATGGGATAAATAACCAAATATTTGTCCAATGTGTGTTTGGTCCCTGATCCCATTTATTGGGCTGAATAAATAATATTTCCTCGGTTTTTTCTCCGTTCAGGCGCGGGTAGCGATCACTCCGCATCCGAGGCGTTTCCCCGCGTTTCCGGTCTTCTTGCTCTCCTCGTCGCCGCCGCGGCCCAAGTCGTCCGGCTTCTCGTGCACGACCAGGGCCCTTCCGATGATGCTGTTCGCGCCGTTCAAGGCCAACTGCGAATCGCGCAAACGGACCACAACGATGCCGTTGGCCTAGAGCGGGCAATTGGAATTCCTCCCATTCGCGGTTAGTATTCCATTTATTTCTTGGGTGGATTTCCTCACATCCGCCACCACGTTGCCCAGGTCGCCGACGTGCCGGTTGTGGGATTCTGGTGCGCCGTGGGTCTTGCGGTGCGGGTTGAAGTGGGCCCCGGCGGCGGTGCAGTTTGCGGACAGGTCGCCGAACTCGTGAACGTGGAAGCCGTGCTGGCCTGGCGTCAGGCCGCCCAGAGTGCCGTTCACCTGGGCGCACAGCCACTTCCTCGGCCGAACGTCGGACCCACCTGGACGTGCCACCGGCCGGTCATGCGGAAGTCCACAACCCCCATTGGCTGGAGCGGCTCCGCATCGGGGGACTGGACCGCCCTGTAGACGTAGGCTCGGGCCTGGTGCACAAACTGCGGCAGAACAAGGGCACAGTTGAGCAGCAGCGGAAGGCAGAGGGGACCCAGCAGCATTCTTCGCATGTTAACGCGGGAATGGGTATTTATATTTATTTGTCTTATTTTACCGGACACTTTATTTTAAATCGACTGAACGCAACGAGAGAAGCGCCCATGTTGTTTGCCCAGTCAGGTGACTGATAAAACAAAGGGCCGGTTTTGTTGGCGAATTTATCGCAAACATTGAAACAGAAAAAGGTAAAGCGCCAAAACTAAAAAAACGAGAATAAAGTAGGATCAAAGACATCTCAAATGGAGTAAACATGCGATAAGGAGAGGGCACCGATGGAACGGGCAAAACAACTGGTTATAATAAAGTATTTGGGCGAACAGAACTCAGTTTCCCAATTACCAATAAAAACAGACACCCAGGATGGACGATCGTTGTGACACAAAAGGTGCGGGGACAGATCTCGAATGAAATGGGTCCGCTTCTAAATACAGTCTACTGCTTCTCATCTCTGTTTGGCTGGCCCATCTCTCCCCTCTCGTTGCAGGGAATTGCACTCAGCCTGGCTGCGACTGCACCGAGGTGCGCGTGGACCCCCAGAACCCGCTGCAGTGCCTGTGCCAACACTCCCCGGACATGCACGCCAGTGAGTCGGAGTCAGACCGAAGTCTGGGCTACGGCCACTCCCACAATTCAGCGTCCCTCAAGGCGGGCCTAACCAAGCCGGAGGGCTACACCGACGACTTCTGCGGCTACAATAAGAAGGACGAGAAGGAAATCGCCGAGTTCAAGCCCCAAGAGTAGGGACGTCCAAACCAAATGTGCCATTCTTTAAATTCCTAGATAAAACACGAATAAAAGGAGACACCTTTAAAGCACAACATTCCTTGGACTTTGCTTTTGAGCACATGTCCATTCAAACTAGGGTGGCACGGAATCGGGATCCCGGCCGATTTTCGGGATCGGGATTTCCGGGATTGACAAGTGTCGGGATTGAATCCCGATCCCGATTTTGACCGGGATCCCGGATCCCGAGATATTTTTTCAAGGCCATTAAATTCCCAAATATTTTTCAAAACGTTCAAAAAATTAAAAATACCCAAATGCGTTTGCGTGTCTATAAAGTATCGGCCTCTTCTTCGCCTATAGTTTCTTCAAGAAAATTTGGAACCTTTGTTTGTTCAACTCCAGTATCAGCAGGCACTTGGATTCCTTTCAATTTGTTATGTTCTTTTGGGTGAATTGATTCTAGATGTGTCCACAATCCTTTTGTAGATCCTTGTTTGCGGGAGCGCAAGACTTTGCAAATTTTGCATTTTGCTTGTTCGCTACCAACTTTTTCATAATAATTCCAAATATCAGACATCGCTTTTTCTAAAAATTCTCAAATAGGTTCGTTCCAATTTATTCAAAAATGCCATTATATATTATATCCAGTGCAAAATAATCCCGATCCCGTGCCACCCTAATTCAAAGAAAAATGCACCCGTTGTTCGATTCCTGTTTCAGGGGACTGCGCACTGGCGGCAAACGCTGTAATCAAATCATACGCAGATAATATGATTGCCGGTTGGAGTATGGCCGCCTCATTTCCCTCTCGTCAGTTGGCACATTCATTTTGACATTTGCTAAAATTGAATCTGCTGTCCAGCCCTCGTGGACATGAGCAACAGCAGCAACCCGGTCGGTGCACTTTTTGTGTCTTGGCCTTTGACTTCCGCCGCCCATCCGACAGATGTACGCGGCCTACTCGGACGCGCATCCGTGCTGGCCGCTTATCGGCGGTGCCCTGGCGATGAACGCCATTGCGCTGCCCGGTCTGGCGATGAACTTCGGCGTCATCTGGGTCACTGCCCGGAACAAGTGAGCGCCCCAACAGAACACGACATACATAGCTAGGTACCTAGATAGATAGGTTCTGTGCCCATTCCAGAGCGCTGCACGGGACCGCCAACTGTCTGCTGGCGCTGTGCTCCCTGTTCGAGATGCTGCACCAGAACGGGCACCTGCTGTTCCTGTTCAGCGCCCTGTCCGGCCAGAACTTCCTCGACTACCACTTGGCCATCCGCGTGTGCGTCGTTTCCCTGTTCGGGCTGGGCGGCATCGCCCCCTCGGTCACCTTCACCGGCGTCGACCGTCTGCTCAGCGTGCTCTTCCCCGCATTGTGCGCACCCTCACTCCTCACAAATGACCTCTCTTTTTGTGCGCTTTAGTCCACGAGTCGTCAAACGCGGCCCCTACCTCGCCCTGGTAGTGGCCATTTGTCTGTGTTTCTCAGTCCGTCTCGTGGTGGACGTGCTGCGCAACGAGGACGAATTCCCCGCCGACTGGATGATCACCGGCACAATAGGCGACTTCCTGACAATGGCAAGTGCTGGGCTGAGAATGATGCGCTGCTGAAGGTTGCGCCCCACAGGGGAGAGCCGCCACCAATTACGAGAACATTTCGCTGGCACTCAATTTGACCACAATCGGACTGTACTCGGCAATCGGGCTGGCGGTCAAGTGCCGCAAAAAGGGTATTTAAATATTTATACGATTCAAGTCCTCCCATTCCAGTGAAAAGCAACCACTCCAACCCGAATTCGGCGGAGAACGTTGACCGGCGACTGTTCCGCTCGCTGGTGGCCATCATCGTTGTGAACGTGGGCGGCTATTTCTCCGCGTTCCTGTTCGCTCTGTTCGCGGTGCCCCTCCTGGCTCCAGTGGTGCCGGCGGTCCACTTGTACTTCAGTATCACAACGCATTCCGAGCGGAATTCGCGCGTCTGCTGGCGATTTTTGGCGTTTCCTCGGCTCAGCCTCCCAAAAAGCCCCAAGCAGCCGTCACAATGTCCAACATGCACGATCTGAAATTCGGGCCCAACAATTGGATGAAGTGATCGAGGGAAAGAACAATGGGACAGTGGAAACGATCGAAAAAATGAGTCAGGCACAAAACAATAGTCGACGCATTTTGTCCTTCCTCTACTTGACAACTCAAATACAATATCTATGTTATCCTTTGGGCCGACTCATTCTTCCACTTCGGCAGAGCCTCCGCTCTCAGATTGTTTCGCTTTCTCCTGGCCCTCAGCCTCAACGGGAATTTCGAACTAAAATTTGCAAGATTAGCACAAATGTTCAAATTACATTTGCCCACCATGGTCTCAGGTCCATTTTCGGGTTGGGCATTGCCAGCATCGACCTGTGAAGACAGAGAGTGAGTGCCTCACATTGTCTGGCCATTTAGAGTTTTGACTTCACCAAATATTTTGAGGTTTTGACAACGACTTCACCAAATGTTTTGACTTCTCCAAAAGCTCTTTGCTTCTGTTCCTCAATGCCTTTTCTGTGACCTTTTCTTCGGCAGCACTGTCCACCGCCGTACACTCCACCACAGAGACCGCTTCTTCATCCACTGCGGGGACAACTTCCTCCCCTTTGCTGGCCTCCTCCACGTTTTCGGGCACTTCGGTTGCTGGTTCCTCCTCATGAACGGGGAACAAATTAGACTTTTAGACTTGTGTTGGCTGTTGGGCCCACTTGTGCGGCCGATTGCACGTTTTCCGGCTCAGCAGTGCTGACCTCCTCCGTCTTGACCTGGCATTCCCAATCTCAATCACATTTGTTTCCGCCCCACCTCGTCCACATCTTCAGCTCCCTCCGCCGTTTCTTCGACAGCCTCGGGCTGTATGAAACCAAATTAAAAGCAATTAATTTCCGAATACCGCTTCTTCGATTGGTTTTACTGCGTCCACGCACTAAATTAATTGGACAGGCACCACACATATCAAAATGGAATCAATTTCGGCACCTCAACACCGTCGACCTCCGCATCCACATTTTGTGACTGGAATTCAATTTATAAATTAATATTTGCGTGTATTCGAGTGCTTCCCGCCTGTGCAACCGGGTCTTGTTGGGCGCACAGCGCACCACAATTGGCGACTGAGTGAGGCACTTTGTGGTTGCACTGCACATTGGTGGGGAACAGAATCGGACACTGGGCAGAAAAGTCGGTGCTGCGATCGGTGAAGAAGGCGTTGTTTCGCGGGAGAGCGCTGAAATTGGCGGAGTCAAACGAATGAATCCGAGTTGCGCCCACATGTCGCGGGACAGCGGAGTGTAGTCCACACGGCGCATCGCGTTCGGCTTGCGGTACAGCCAGGACAAGTGGTTGGCGGTGAAGCGGTGCGAGAACGGCTGGTAGTCGTCCAGCAGCCGGCAGAAGTCGCCCTCCCCAGTGTCGGACATGGCGGCTGAGAGCAGTCGCAATTGCGCCTGCAAATTGCACCAAATTGAATGCTTTTATCGATTGATTGGTTTCAAAGTAAAAATGAACGCTCAGGGGAACAGCTTTTGGAGGGACATTTGTTGCGAATTGAGCCGAACAGCAGAGGGAACGGAGGGCCGATGCGATGTGGATGGGGAGGGGGGACAAACGGAATGCACTTCGCCCCCTTGTTCGCGTCTGCCTATGACTCGGCAGCAATTGGGTTCAAATATCTATTCCTGGCCAAAACTCCGCCAAAAGAAAAGACAATAAACGAATAAACCGAAAACGATCCACAAAATTAGCTTAAGTATATGTACCTATGCTTACTCCAGATGATATATTTATTCTTTAAATTGTTTATTTTGTATTTTTGATTTTATAACTCACAAACCAAAAAACAAGAATACCATTTTGAGCCAGTTGCTTCAAATTGTTTTTTCGCACGCTGCGAAAGTTAGGATTGTGCATGGATATGTGGGGAATATTCTGCAAAAAATTGGGTCTAGATCACTTTGAAATCGGTGGACCCATCCTCTTGCTGAAAAATGTTGGTCCTTTTGAAGGGAGGAAAAACTGATGTTATTTTTTTTTTATTTTGTAGAGGGGATAGATATCTCTAGAGTTGGTTCGGCTGGAGCACTGGGGCCATTGAAATGATCGAAATACTCTGCATACCTAGTGTTTAAAAGAGAGTCGACACAAAATCTAGATTGATCTAATCGCAACCAGAATCAATCGATAATCTCTCAGATGGGAGACTGAAATGCGTCATTGGATCCATCCACTGACCCATATTTACCTAATACTCGTTTTAACGTTTTAAGTAATAGTTTTGCACAGCTTATCTGCAGCAAACAGCACGGGAGTGGAGCAGTTCCCAACATTTCTCCCATTTCTCGTTCCGCTTTCAAATATTTCCAATCAATTGAATTGGCACGGGATTGCTTAATAAAATTTCATTCGTTCGCTTATCATTTACTTTTAAGCAGCTGTAGGCCTGCCGCCTACAAAAGTCAAATATCATAGTGTTGAGCGGTATCGAGATCTCGCCCGATTTTCGATATCGGTATTTCCGGTATTGGCGAGTGCCGAGATTCAATATCGATC
>VAHH01001261.1:0-12570 GCA_013357305.1 Radopholus similis | reverse complement strand
CGATCTTGAGAAATGAACACAGAAATGGAGAGCAATCCAATCCCGTCGAAGCGCCCACGCATTTCGGTGGAAGAGTCCGCAGTTGGTCAAACTCAGGAGGTGGAAGCGAGGTTTGGATTGGGCAATTGGGTTGGTTCAAAGAAGAATTCAATTATATCCAATAAGGTCTCCTAATCCTAAGCGTTGGTTGTGCAATGAATTGATCCATGAATTGTGCAAAGAAATTCCAACATCCAAAACAGGGGATTCGATTCTGCTCACTGCCCGCAACGTGTACGGCTATTTGGCTCCCATGTTCACCAAAAAGGTTACATTTGATTTGAAAAATGGTAGGAAATTTAATATTTGAATATTCAGTTGATTTATGGGGATGCAATCGCATTTCTCAAAACAATATTGAGCGCTAAGAGAAAAGTCAGAATTCGGATTGATGCAGTCGCCCAGGATAAAGAGAGCAAAACAATTGTGGTGGTGGGTTATTGAGCTCAAGAGACCAATTTATTGTACATTTTATTAACAGATCAAACAAGCGCAGTCGTACGATTATTTTGAGTTGAAAACCAGCCATTTTCGCGTTCGCATCTGGAATGTAAAATATGTATGTCTTGATAGAATGTCCAAAATAGGTTTAATATTTGACATATTCTAGTATCGAAACGTAATTTATATTTTGAATAATGATGGCCAATTCGAAAATGTCCAAATGCACTACTTTTTGCGTCTGATTGCACCGCTGCTTCAGCCTATTCATTTGGATTTCTATATGTCGCGCAAACCAATCGAACATTTTATGCACTCACTCTCACTAAACTCCCTGAGAAGCTACATCGACTCAATTAGACTTTCTGTAGGACAATTCAATTCTACAGCGGTGGATGAGGCATTGGACAAATACAACAAGTTGGAAATCTTCGGCCCAATGAACTATGTCAATGTGCCCAAATTAATCCATTGGCTCACATTCAACAACAACACTAGCTTGAAAAAGTGTTATCTTATTCGGGGTTCCGAACTGGCTGACATAATTCCCGTATTGGACGAGATCAAAAAGGTGCCAAATTAAATATTATTTTCAGCTTTATTCTTCACGACTGCTTCATTTTAAGGAATTCGCCCGCGCAACCAGCAAGAGTCGATTTGTTGTGCGACTGAAAGTGCTCCAACCATTGGATGAATTCACTTTGAGCAATGAATTGACCGGGGAAAGGCTCAAGCTGCGCAGCTGCATTGGTCTCGAAGATGGGTGGTTAGTCTACGCATTGAGTCGTTTCCCGAACAACGAATTGGACGACACTCAGGAGAATTGCACGGAACTTATACAATTTGTTTTTTGAACCGCTACTGTTGGTTGATCAGACCTATCTATTGCATATTTGAATCCATAATTCGCACTTTCTACTTTTCAACTGGTTCTAAGAGCAAAATGATACATTTTTATTCACATTTTCTAAGTTCAATTCCCAATTTTTAATCGCTTTTTCAGCTATATTTAACACATTCATCAAACGGATATTTTGGGAATTTAAAAGTAAATTCAAAATAAACGATGAAGCGAATTCACGCCAAAAAGGGTGGTGGCGATAGCGTAGAAAAGTGGGACAACAGCAGCAACAGGTTGTAACCATTAAATCCGCGGAATCGTATCACTTCAGTTTTTAGGAAGAGTAAAATCGCAAAAATAGATGATCAGCAACAGCACTGGAATAAACAGCGCAAAACATTGTAAGCAATTGTTCAAGGTTAATGAGATCAATTCTATGCATTTTGCTTGATACTAAAGTACTAATTGGCGTGGTCTAGTTGGGGAGTCACACCCAAAGGACCGTTACATCTTTTGATCGATCATTTTTTTTTTAATTTAGCCGCTTCCAAATAAGGCAAGGCTTAGCTTAAGCCCTTAAGCCTAGCCTATGTCTAAGCGACGCAGTTCCAAAAATCAATAACGCACAATAATTTAGTAAAGATGGAAATCAAAAATGTGGCGGTCCTTTGGGGACTGGCGATCCTTTGGGTTGACCCCCCAGCTATTATTAATTGTTTTATGAGCGAAATTCAAACGTCTTTCGTTTTGTTCAGCCAACTGCCCATTCCGGGCGAGACCTGGGAACTGGTGTTGGGCTGGCTTTCGCACGACCATCTCGCCAGCAGCACCTGCTTCGTGCTTGGCTTAGTGGGCGCTTTCTCGATGCGCATTCTGCACGTGAAATGGAAGCGCAAACTCGGCCCAATCACTCTCGACTGGAGAGATCGCGCCATTCCAAATCCGAATCGAGCTTGCACAACGACTCGGGAGTCGACTCGTGTTATCGGCCCGCAATTGCATGCGAACGGCGAGCGAATTGCTCTCCCAAAATGCCCTGTTTCTGACAGCGTTGTTGGCTTTGAGCACATCCAACTTCGGTTTGTTTGTTAAATTCTAAGAAATCTTGAGAGCCAACAAATCGCTTTGCAGCTATTTCAATCAAGAAGTGCTTCTTCTATTCATGCGTCGGATGCGTCCGTTGCTGCACAACGTGAACATCATTCTGAACTTCCAAATTCGCAAATCAGAGACGGACTCGATGACAGCTCTGGCGCACGTGCTTCCACTGTGCTCGTCGGTCAATTCACTGACCACTCGCCTGGGCAACTTGTGCGAGCTGAACCTGCAGCATCCGCGTCTGCTGCAAGAATCGCGCTTGATGGTGCTCACGTTCAACCAACTGCCAGCAGTCAACAGATTGGCGGTCCTCGGCCAGTGGCTGACCACTCCATTGGCGGACGGCGCACCCAAATTGGTTATTGCTGACAACAACCGCCTTAGAATCGATGATCTTCAGGAGGTGATCAGAAACGTGAGCAATTTGGATTTTTGTATTTGCATCTCTGAACCGTGAATGTTGCACGTGATCCTGAGCCAAGCAAATTAGAACCATTATGGAATGAATAGAATTGGGAACTAATAGATAGTTTATGCCCACTTTCATAGTCAATTTCAAAAATTTAGACCCCCCGAAACATGAACCTTTAAAGTTATAGACCCTAACCGATTTTGTCTAAAAACCAGTTTAACTTGGTTCGACTTTGACCTAGACAGCTGATGATAGGTCCCATCGATTCCCTTTGTGGTTTCATTTTCCCATAAAATACACACATTTTTATGCACTTTCAGCATGTCCTCTCTGCCGCACAGTCTGCAAAGTTTTTGATGTACTTTCCTGGATTCAGATGGCGTTTGCCGGAAGAATTAGTGGTCAACAACACTGCCACCGGGGACCGATTTTGCGCGTACAAAAGAACCAAGGTCATCGACTGGCATCGCGAATCGCATTGGTTCATGCGCTGTTGCCCCATCGCCGAGCACAACACTCCAAAATGGCTCGCATTGGAGGAGAAGCTGATTGACTACTATCAATTCGAGAGCATGGGACAAGTGCTCGAATTCTACGTCGACAAAATTGGGTAGGCAAACGAAAGGGCACTTATGAGTGTGGCTGGGTACTTAGAGAGCGGTTTGGGTTCGCAAAATAGATAGTGCCTATTTTGGCTTTTAGCTGAGAATAAATTTTTGGAACCCCAAAATAGACAAATTTCCCATTTTTATTGCATATGTAATATGTATCAGGCCAATCGATGTGAGTGTGCAGGATGATGAGGATGGCCAGCAGCACAATGATGCAGAAGCAGAAGAGGTATTTGATGCGGATGTTGCGGGAACAAGTGCAGCAGCGAGTGCACAGAAGAAGCGAATTTAATGGCCAAATGATTTGATGGGCAAATCTCAAATATTATTGTTCCTGCGAGACCAAGTCTCGGCTTTTGTTTACTTTAATTACATATTCCAATTGAACACTCCCATACATATCTCGCTGGATAAAACGTACGAAGTCTTTTTCCTTTCAACAGATTCAATCTTTCGCTTGTACATATAGGTATTCGCCAATGCATATTTTCGCTTGTGATTATTCCATTTGCTGAAATTGAAATCAACGGCGAAACATGAAGCCGGAGACGAGATTATTTCGAAGAGCTTAGTTTAGGGGCAAACCATTCTTTGCCCAAAATTCTGGGTATTTTCGGCCTGCTGTCGTAAGCCGAGCAGAAAGTAGAACAACAAATCTTGCTTGTCGGTGCACTATTATTCGCTACTCAAAGTTCATACCTCAGAGTCCAACAATCGACTGGAACCATGCGAGGGGCGATAAGAGCGCGCACAAATAAACTGGGCCTTAGCCCTCAGCGCGCACCTAACACCAGCTGTCAGCTCACTTCCGTTTCTCTTGCCGCTGCTATTGCTCTTTGATGCACAAAGCAGAGTATTTCTCAACAACCGCTCGCGCGTCGCTATTCGCTCACACTCTAGCCCCTATCTAGCAGAGGACGCAGACGCAGGAGCGCAGGACTCATTGTCGCTGTCGCAGCTGCTGGCTGCATTCTCTTCTACCTAGCCTAGTATCTTCTTTCCCTTTAGACGCGTTTTCTCGTGATCTATACTCTATACTCTATACTCTTCTCTATACGCGAGCACACAAACCCGCAGACTAGCGTAGAGCCGCACACCGCACAGTTTTCGTTTTATTCGTCATCTTGGCGCTGGCGCAGCGCTATTTTAGTTTTTATCTTTTTACGACTTTTCGCTTGTCCCAGAGTCCCAGTTTCAACGTTCACTTCTCAAACCGTTCAGTTCCAGTCGATTTTATTTCTTTCAACTGTTCTCGTTTATGTTTACGTTACACTGTTAAATATATTTTATTGAGTAAGGGTATAATAGGCCAAATCCTTATCTTTTTTTGCCCCCCACCAACACACGGTTCAGCTCATAAGTATCTATTAATCTATTATCTACCTCAACGGGTCTTTCCTTCAACCCCTGGTTGTGTGGGACACGTCTTGGCCTGGCCAACCAAAAAGATTAAAAAATCGATTATCATTCATCATCGGTTCATTCTTCCATTCCCTTTTTGCGACTTTCTACTTCATCAGTTCATCACTCTCTCGGGCCTTGGCTATTTTCTATTTTGTGGTGATCTGATGAAGCGATGAAAGATTATGCTCTTTTCTATGTTGTTATTACTTATTAGACCTTTAGTTGTTATGGCTCTTGGCGCATCCCATCCCAGCAACGGCCAACAAGTATAGGAAGATTCCATATCCATAAGTGGAAATTGTCGCAATGTAAAAGCGAATGTTGTGGCCAAAGGTTACCAGCAAATTGCTCTGGGACGGCATGACAGCCGTGAGCCATGACAACCATGCAGAAGTTGGAAGCGATGCAAATCGCAGCATCCACTTCGCCAAAATTGTGCACTTCTCATTTTTCTATTTTGGGAAGGCAAAAGCAGTGGCTTATGGTTTTAGCGTGTGCAGCCAATCCTCCACAAGATCCCCCTAATCTCGCCATATCCAAATGCTAGCCATTAGCCAACCCAACCATCTGTTTACGAAATACAATGTACAATCTTACTTCTTGTCTCCATTCTCCACTATCCCTACTCTAAAGCAAATGTGCTGTCTTGCCTGTGCTTGCGGTCGCGCTCCACATAATAATCCATTAGCCATGTCAATTTTATCGATCCAAACCAATCAGCAACTCTTTGTTTTGCGCGTGCGCACGATATAAAAAATAGGGACTTTGAGCTACAAAAAAGCGCCAACAAGCGTTAAGCTCACACCGCAAAGTTAATAGAAAAATGTTCTAGCGTAAAAAATAAAAAATCGATTTTTGTGTAAACTATGTAAACTCTAAAAATGAAATTTGCTTTTTGCTTAATATACTAATTTCACATTGTTGTGGTCAATTTTCAGAATGAGTTATCGGCGTGTGGTGTCAAACAGGAACGCATCCAACAGCAATTCGAATTCGCAACTCGTCCAGTTCAACGCCGACGTGGATCCAAATCGCCAGTTCACGAACAGCCCAATGGCCTACAAGTCGTGTCTGGCCAAAGAGGAGGGCGGCGAGCAAAAGATCCCGCTGTTCCTCGTCAAGCTGTGGAACATTGTGGAGGACCCTGCTTATTGGGAGGCGATCCGATGGGACGAGGTTAGCTTTTGCCTTAACGCAAAAATTAAAAATATGCGAGCACGAGAATTGAGAAATACTGTGCCAAAGGCCACAGAAGACATGAGAGCCTAGTCTCATTTCATTGGATGCTAATTTTTGGCGCGTAAATTGAGAATTAGCTTAAAATCTCATTTTAACCTCTTTGGACGTTTGACCCGTTTAAAGCCCCATAAGCTCTAAGGGCTAAGTCAAACTAGACAGTCTGATTCTAGCAAAAGCTTGGTATACTAATTCTAAATTAAAAATTTGAGTGCCCTGAACTCAAAAGGCATAGCTTAAGCTGTTAGATTTGTAGGTATCAATAGAAATCTAGATCCACTATAAGTAGGAGTAGAGCCTTCAACTTGATGCTTTAGCTTGAAAGCACAAAACGATTGACTACTAGAGCGGATATAGGTTTGAATTTGAAAGCCATCAAAACACGACTTAAGATCCAATTCCATTTCCAATCGCTTAATTATAAATTCCGGCCTGTTGTAAGATGAATTATATTTATAGCTCCATTCCTTTAACAGACCGGGATGAGTTTCCACATCATGGATCCGGGAATGTTCTGCAAGAAAGTGCTGCCCTACTTCTTCAAGCACGCAAATATGAGCAGCTTGGTACGCCAACTGAACATGTGTAAGTGTGGAACTATCAAAAACTGGGAAAAGTGGATTCTAGGAACAAATTAATGGCAAAAAATGACTCGAAAAGTTCGATTCCGTCTGAAATTCTTCACCCAAATGAGATTAATAGAGATGCTTAGGACATTAGGGACTTCCCGAGGGTCGATTCCAACCGGTATCCGAATCACTAATTTAAAGCCAAATATTCATTTTGCAATTTTTACTTAAATTTTTGCCAATTAGCCATTTAACCGAATAAATGTTTTGATTTTTTTGTGGAAATAAATGACCCGATAAATTGTTTGGAGCCAATGTCAGACCAAATAGAGTTGCTTAGACCGTCCATATTTGGAAGATTTTGAGCTCTTAGGTTCCCCCAAATGATTCCGAAACGTTCTGATCAGTCTATTTGTGCAAAAACGTGTGTCCAATTGGCTTTTTGTGTTCAGACGGATTTCGCAAGAACACGCCGATTGAGCGCACTGGGCTGGCCCACGCCGAGTCCGACCAGGACCACCTGGAGTTCTTCCACCCGTTCTTCCGGCGCGACCACCCCCACCTGTTGGCCAGCATCAAGCGCAAAGTGAAGGTGGCCACGCGCACGGCGGCCGGCGCCATTCAGCCGTTGCCGCATGCAGGGCCCGGCGACGGGGTCCAGCCGCCGCTGGACACAGTGGCCATCCAGACCAAGGACCTGAGCAACATCTTTGACGAACTCAAACTGCTCCGGGACCGCCAACAGACGATGGAGATGCGCATGGAGGAGCTCACAAAGTGAGGCAAACATTTTGTGAAAACACTAGATTTATTTTTACAAATTTTCAAATTCACTTGTTCGGCCTCTTAGGACTTAAATTGGCTATCTAACTGAACTGAATTTATGAATCTGATCCAATCTTCTATTTATAACCGGATTATTTTATCCTGATATCAGATTTAAGTGGTCTGACTCGCTTAAGAGGACGCAGTTGATCGGAGTTTAGCGATCTCAATCATAGAAAACTTAAACATATCCTGATCAGCTCAATCTATGCCTTCGTATTTTATATTTTCATTTTTTAGTCTGACATGATTGATCTTGTCTGCTCAAAAAAACCAATGGATCTTGAGCTCGATTGAACTAGGGATGAGATTTCTGTTCGGACACAACAGATTCAAGTCTTGAGACCTGTCTTAAGGTTTTAACTGATCCTGTATGGACGAAAAATCGATCGATTACTGGACCAAACAAAAATCAATCAATCAATTTCCCCTGCCCTCGCAGGGAGAACGAGATGCTGTGGACGGAGATGGCGCACGTGCGCGGCACCCACCTGAAGCAGCAGCAGATCGTGAACAAGCTCATCCAGTTCCTGGTGGCGCTGGTGGCCCCGGCGGCGGCCGGCTCGGCCGCCGGAAAGCACCCGCAGCAGCGGCTGGGCAAGCGGCACATGTACGTTTTGGAGGACAACCACCCAGACCCACCAGAGGCCACCACCACCACTGGTCCCGGTCCCAGCAGCGGCCATGGCGTCGCCGGTAACCGTTTCCCCGTGCTCACTTGGAGGCGCTTTCAGCACCTCGGGCGGCACGCGTTCGCCGCTCGCCACCAAATCCTCCCCACAATGCGCAGGCGCGGCACCGCAGTCGTCCGGCGGCGGCGCCACGACGACGGCGCAGACGCTGAGCGCGCTGCAGAGCATCCTGCCGGCGAACGCCTCCGAGATTCTGGACCGGCTGATCAACGAGATCGCCACCAGCGGGGGCCTCGGCGCGGGCGCAGCGGGCAACTATGTGAGCTTTTGGAGTGGGATTTGAAGGCAAAACGGCTTGGATCCCGACATGAGCCCACACCAAAAATGGTTGTTCAAAAAATTGCCTAGCACTTACATACATTGCCTTACACCCCCGCACTGTCTGTTCTGGTTGTATGGGTTCGGAGCAAGACAAGTCGGCGCAGCCAAGTCGGCGCAAAGGACTGGTCGGAGCTGCTATGTCGGCGCCGCGACAAGTCGGCGCAAATGGGCAGCGCACAATTATGGAGGAAAGGAGCTTTAAGCCAAAATAGCCCACTCGGCTACACGTTAGACTTAGACATAAGCTAATGCTTAAGCTAGCCTAGGCTAAGTGCCCATTTGCGCCGACTTGTCGCGGCGCCGACATAGCAGCTCCGACCAGTCCTTTGCGCCGACTTGTCGCGCACTGTATGGGTTAGATTCCCACCGGCACATTTAATCCACCTCAGCCCCTCAGCAGCAGACCGACTCAGCCCTCAAACCTTAACCAAAGTTTCCCCTCGGCATGCATAAAAGAGGCATAGGTCTCCTCTGTCCTTGTACTCCTCAAGCAAGTAGTACATTTATCTGTCCCCAAACAGAATTCCAAAAAATGTACCTTAGGAGCAATTTTTATTTTTAAATGACTGCCACATTTCAATTTGATGGTTTTTTAGAGGTCTCTGACCAAGCATGTCTCACTTGCCCTTACTCCCCCATAAACGTCAAATAGACTTAGTACTAGAAAACATTTGCCATTTTTTACATTGTCATTTTTTGGATAATGTTGTTCAGGGCCTCGGCGACATTCGCATTCCTGGCGCCCGAATGGACCACCGCGGCACCAGCAGTCGCCGCCACACCAACGCGAACAACCGCAACAACAACCAGCAGTTGCAGCCGTACTTGGGCGGCGGCCCAATGCTGCGCCAGTCGCGGGCGGACTCGTCGCCGTTGGGCAGCGCCAGTTCGGGGCCCATCATCGCCGAGGTCACTGAGGAGATGGACGCGGCGGCGCTGGGCGCCGACTGCGGCATTGGCGCGGATGGCGTTGTCTACCAGGTGAGCGCCATTTTGGGGGAAAAGTGCTAAAATGAAAGAAACTTTGTCGTCAAAAAAGTGCCCAAAAGTTTGTACAAATTAATTTTGGTGGCCAAAAAGTTGCTCCAAACATATTACAAAATTTGTGCCAAAAATTGCCAAAAAACAAAAGGTGTGCCAATGGAACTTTATTTTGATGAACTTTTTGCCAAAAATGAGCAAAAGTATCATTTCAGAATTTCGTAAAAATTCATTTCTTGACCATTTTCGGTGCAATTTCATCGATTAAAATTGAATGGGATAGAGTTAATGAGTTAATTATTCAATAACCAAATCGATATTTGTCAAACCCGGGGAACAAAAATAAAAATTGGAAAAAATTCATTTGGGGAATAAATCCATTTTCAGCAGCAAATGATTGAGCAGCCCCCAATGCACTACCAGCAGCAGCAGAACAACAACTACGCGGTGACCAACTCGCCCCCGATGGGCGTCCAGCAGCAGTCGCTGCCGCAAGGCGTCGGCCAAAAATACTACGCGAAGAAGGGCAATCTGACCGCAGGCACTGTACCAATCTACCAACAGCAGCAGCCCAACCGAATGCCGATGGCGCCCCAACAGCAAATCAGGTGCGATTTTGGATTGGGGGGAACATTGCATTTTTCGCAACACTCTTTCTTCATGCACTGCTTGAATTGACATGTCCAACAAGTTTAGAAAGTTCAATCGAATCTTTCGCAGAATAGGCGCAAACACTGCTCACGTGATTTGGTGTACAAAGACAGAAATATTAGATAAAAGATCTGCTAATTTTTATCACTCGTGTGCTGCTTGAATTTGGTGTCCAACGGGTTCAAGCCAGACAACGCATAAAATTGACTTTGCTTTTTAATAAGCTGCTATTGGTTTGGGCGACATTTGTACAGTTCATCGAGGCCGCCGAGAGCAGCGGGAAGAAAAATTTTGCGAAAAACAAATTCCGATGTTCCCAAACTGCAGGAATCAACCAATGTACCACCAGCAGCAGCTGCAACAGCCACTTGTGGTCTACCAACCGGCGCCGCCCAGTCATACGCCGATGCCTCAGCAAATTGTGGTCAACAATGGCGGCGGCACCATGGCACCGCAACAACACTTCCAGCAGCAGCCACAGACGTCGCGTTTGCCCCAGCACTTGGTGGTGCTGCAGCCCAGGAATGCGGCACAAATGGGCAATGGTGCCAATGCGCAATTGGCGCCGCCGCTGCAACAGCAATTCATCGCAAAACAGCAGCAGCAGCCAATGCCAGACCAACAACAGGTACCCACAGGCACACCTTTTGATGGGCCTCTCAAACATGGCATACTCGTTTGGGTCTCAAACATGGCACATGTCTCATTTGGGCGACGGCGACATTTGGCAAACCATAACCTGGGCAAGAAATAGGTCTAGAAGAGAGGACCCCAAAAATGATTGGATGGAAGCTCTACAAAACGGCATTTAGGATGGAATTGAAGCTTCAACAATTCCGCCTGGTTTTAAGTTGGAAAGGCCCCCCGTCACCCAGTGCTCTGTTCTTTGACGAGAGCCCCATAACTTGACAAGAAATATAGTAGCCAGAAGGTAGATAGCTGCAGGTGGAAAATATTTAGTTTCCACTTTCCAAGTTTCCAGGGTAATTGGATAGAATTAATACATTGATGTGCCACAAAAGTATTTAATTTGAATTATTTGTGGCTTCAAAATGGCACAAATGTTTTTAATGTTGCTCAATTTGTTGTTCCGTTTCCAGATTGCGCCCATGCAACAAATTGGGGCCTCCGCCAACAATCCGCTGGTGGTGCAGCCGCACTCCATTGAGACGCAGCAGCAGTCGCCGACGCTCGGCACGCCAATGGGAATGGAGGTGGGCCAGACAGGAAACAATATCTTTTTGCCGTCCCCAATATAATTTGTCCTAAAAATTGATTTTTTCGCAAAGTGAAATTGGTTTATTTTAAACATTAGACAAATACTTTTTGATGAGCTGAGTCAATGAGACCAAGAATAAATAAAAAATAAATCGATTTGATCATTTTAGAATTCAAAAAATTAACAATTTTGTTTGAATATTTCGGGCGATTCCATCCCCATTTGGGGGGGGGGGTTTATTTTTTGTCCCTCATTGAGTCGTTGACCTCCCAAAAAATTCATGGCCCCCAATTTTACAGATGCCGCTCACCGAGGGAATGCTCCTGAACGAGTCGGAAATGGCCGAGATCGCGGGTCTGAACGCCTATTTGGGTGAGTATTTGAGTGGGAAGAAGCATCTTGGCTAATCGGATTTTGATCTGTTGTATTGACACTGTCAAGATGAATTGTATTTGATGAGCTTGTTGACAACTGACTGATCTATAAATCGGTTTTTCTGATTGTTTCTCTTGATTTCTCCAATGTTACGTTTTCTAATTGTATCCTGCCGAATAACTGATCAAACTCTTTATTTGGTTTTTTGGATCACACTGGCGCAAATCGATCCGACACCTTATGGTCCGCTTCCGCTGTTCGAGCTGATAAAGCCGTACAAATTGTCCCAAAGCATTGCTTGATTTGATTCGATTCGGATTTGATTTCCAACTTTTTATTTTATGCGTTTAATGTACAATCATTTTGTGAAGTCCAAACTGATTTGGCTTCCCCAATTCCTGCCCGAATGATCGTTCTAACCCACACCAGCTTTGTTCGATCCAACTTGAACTGGACTGATCAAAACCCTGTCATGTTTGGATTTTTCGCCCGATGTTCGGTCTCCGGTGTGGCTGATCTGAACGAGCTTTTTGATTCGACCCTCTCTGTTCCAGCTTGATCGATTCGATCCAAAATCCAATGGTGCCCTTATTTGACGATGACCATTCTGATTTCACAGTTCCTAACTTCCGACTAGATTCGAAACAATATTTGTTCCAATTTATAATTGCGCCTTGTATTTGCAACCCAGATCGGACCTCTTGTGTCCGATCATCTGGTACACAAATTTATACATGCGCCTTCCATTGCACCCAATATTCGGGAATGCCTTCTTTCACTTTTATCTGTGATCTCTAAAAAATGGAATGTCCGTTTAGACGAGAACGGGGAGCGCTTCCACCAGTTGACCAACTC
>VAHH01001260.1:0-12572 GCA_013357305.1 Radopholus similis | reverse complement strand
CGCCGCTCGGAACGGCGAATGTGAGAATTTCCCAAATTCGCCGGCGAATTCCGGAATTCGCCGATTTTCGACTTTCGCCGTAACAAATACATTCTTCTTGTTGCATTTGTTCAATTTCTAATCAAAAGCGAGTGATCTTTCCATTTAGGTACAGAGAATGCCGATGACATCAGGTTCACTTCACTTTTGGCGGATTGAACGGCTTCCCACCGCATTCTCTGGGCAACCACGCGACCAGCCCAACACCGCTCCGTTCTCTCCCTTTCCTTCTCTCACCTGTTTCTTTGAGCCTGTTGCTTCGCTCCGTGCTGGGCGCCTTTCGTAGCCGTTCCGCGAATACAGGGCAGGGGAAAGGCAAACGGCTTCTTTGGTCGAGTTGCTATGGGAATAAATATTTGCATATGAACAGGGAACACACAGAAATGGAGAGGAGGAAAGGAAAGGAAAGGAAAGAAAGAACGGAGAGAGAAACGCGCTAAGGCCATTGGCAGATGTTGGCCTTTGCCGCGCCTCTCTAAACTCTCTCGCGTTCGCTTCCCGTTCGCTCACACCCGCTGCTTTTAGCCAAAAAGCTAATTGGCATTTCCCGCCAGAGCCATCCACATCCGCCAAAACAACAGACCCACCCAGATGGTCGTCGCACCTGTGCCAGCCGGACTAATGATGGGCGCAATCGCCAAAAAGGGAAGGACGTCTCAGCCAGAGCAGAACGCAAAAACAACGTTGGCCAGTCAGCCGCAACAAATGATTGAGCCGCAAAAGAGGTGAACCCAGTAGGGCTTTGATCGGTTTCCAAATCCTGTTTCCCCCAGAAACACAATGCCAGCGGAATCGGGGCGGAAGGCGGCGGACAGTGGGAATCGGCCTCTGAACAAAACGTTCACGATCACTCGATCGCTGCTCAAGCCGCGCAGTCCCACTCCGTTCCGGAGAAGGCGCTCCAACAGCATCGATTCCGACTTCGGGCACTTTGGACAAGGCAACCAACCAATGAATGATTGGCACTGAGCAGGCGGACAGAATCGATCCCTCAGCAGATGTGATCATCGGCCTGATTCGCCGTTCCGAGCACGTAATCCTGGCGGCCAAGGGCAGCAGCATGAAGGAGGGCAAGGTCAAGGGCAAGGGCGCCACCAAGAGCGGATGGGGCGCAGAGCTGGCTGGCTGGATGCCCGCCATCCAGAGTCTGTCCTGCTCAGGCGGGCCTCCGAAGGCGGCCAACGGGAGCACCAAACTGCCCCCGCTGGAGGGATTCGCGCCGAACAGGACGTGCTGCTGCGACCAGTACATAACGCGGGCGAAGTTTGAGCTGATCAAGTACAAGCGGAACCTCAACTAGCGAACACTGATGTCCAATCGAAATGTCGACCAAATTGGCAACAAACGCATTCAATAAATTCGTCCATTTTTAATCGAGACGGAATATCCAGGAATGCGTCAAATACATAAAACTACTTGGCCCCAACCTTTCTTGTCCTGTGCCAAACGCCCTTTTCTCATTTTTATTGTTGCTGTTTCTTTGGCGTATTTTGCACGCGCACTTCCCCTTAGCGCCGAATCAAATAATAAAAAGTCAAAGTTCCACTCGCCTCGCCCCCTCCGCCGCCTTTGCGTCCACCCATCCCCGTGCCGCATGTAAATGAGCGCAGCAAATTGGATTTGGGGACGTCGCCGTCTTTTTCGGCAGCTCGTAATCGCCGCATTCAAAAATTCGGCGGCCGGCCAGTCGCCACATTTCTGCGGCTCTCCCTCGCTTTGCCCTGTTTTCCTTTGGGCTTCTCCCCTTTCAGAGTGGCGTGCCGCAATTAAAACGCTGTCCCACCTTTTGTTCCGCTTATCCCATCCGCGGCCGTCGTTCTCCCCTCCCCCAGGGCCTCCATTCTCCCCATCCCTGCCGACTTCTCTCCCGCCTCCTCAGTCGGCTTCAGAACTGGGCTCTGCCGGCCAATCCCCTCCAATTTGCATTTGCCCAGATTTGTTGATCCAAATTGTGCCGGACCCCGTCCAAAATAATATTCCCACCCATCGCTCTCTGGGGGCGTCTCTCCGCGATTTTTTAGCCTCTGTTTGTCCTCGAGGTCCGTTTTGAGGGACTCTTAGCGCTGTAATTGGATTTGGCGAGACGTCGAGGGAAAACGACGGGCGAAGAATGAGTGAAGATGGACAGGCAAAATATGGCAATGGGAGTGCCAAACTGCCAAAGGGCAATTATGGCCGTCGCCATGATTCTTGCCGCACTCTTTTGGGCCACAACAAAAAACAAACTCTCCGTCGGCAGTACTTTTTGGTGACTTTGATGGTTGAGTCTGTTTAGGGACTGTTGTGATCGGATCAGAATATATGTAGAGTGCCTTTTGTATTCGTCGCCACCACAATGCTGTACAGCCACGTCACTCTGCTGATGCTCCGCGTGGTGGACGTGATCACCAAGAACACGGTGCAGCAGTCGGCCAAGATGCTGGTCGGCGAATTGCCCGGCGACATCCAGATCGGCGCGCTGTTCTCGATGCACCGGCAGATCGCGGGGTCGGAGGGATGCGGGGCCATCTGGGAGCAATACGGTAGGAGGAGGGATGGGGAGGAACGGGGCTTGAGGAATCCCCCTGCTGAAGGCATCCAAAGGGCGGAGATCGCGATGCTGACGGTGGAGTCGCTGAACCGGATACTGCCCTTCCGGCTGGGCATCAGCATCCGCGACTCCTGCTGGACAGAGCGCATCGCCACCGAACAGGTACCTACATACACAGATTGCAAAGTGCTCTTCGGCCCATTCTCCGCTCCCCTGCCCAACAGACAATAGCCTTTCTGCGTGAGGGCGTGACCCAGTGCTCGTGCTGCCAGACCGCCGGGTGTCAGAAGAAGGCCAACCCGGTGGTGGCCATCGTCGGCCCGGCCAAGTCGTCGACCACCATCGCGGTCCAGAACCTGCTGCAGGTGTTCCGCATTCCGCAGATCGGCTACTCGGTCAGATCAAAGCACAAAAATGATCAGAAAGAATATGCAGAAATTTTAGGCCACCACCACCGACCTGAGCGAAAAGGAGCAGTTCGGCTACTATATGAGGTTGCCAGTAGATGTGTGATGTTTAATTCCCCTCTCTGGGCAGAGTGGTGCCATCAGACGCATGGCAGGCAATGGCCATCAACCGGCTGCTGATGCACTTCAACTGGACCTACATCGCGGTGGTGTACAGTGCTGGGAACTACGGCGAGAAGGGCTTCGAGGCGATGGAGCGCCTGACCCACCTGCCGGGCATCGACGTGTGCATAGCGCACGCACAGAAAATGAAGCCGCTCGGGGAGCCGGAGGAATTCGAGAGCGCGCTGCTTACACTGAACGGACTCAGTCCACGTCCCCAAGTGGTCAGTGGAAGGGCCAGATGGTTGTTCCCAGACAACTGGCCTGTTGAGGTGGTCTGCTTCTGCGAGGGGATGGGCCTGAAGCGCATGTTCCAAGCGCAAAAAAGGCTGCGACTGGGCATGCCGACCGTGGCGGACGTGGGCAACAACACGACCAAGGGCAAGAAGCGCAAAGAAGGGCAGCAGCAGGTGCGCATCGAGCCCTTCCAGTGGATCGGCAGCGACGCCTGGGCGGACAGACTGGACGTGGTCGAGGGCGTCGAGGAGGAGGCGGCGGGCAGCTTCTCCATCCGCATTCACTCGCCACACGTGCGCGAGTTCGAGCCTTACTACTTCTCGCTGAACCCGAACAACCACACGCGCAACCCATGGCAGCCATAATATCCATTGGCGAACAGAGATTACTGACCGGTTTATTGCAGGTTCCGCGAGTTCTGGCAGCAGAAGTTCAAATGCCTGTTGACGGTCCCGAAGGACGACACTGTGAGCAGACTGTGCAGCGGGAGGGAGAACCTGACCAGCGGCTATGAGCAGGACCCGAAACTGAGCCAGGCGAGTGGGGAATGGGCTAAGTGGTGGGGCGAAACATTCCCTTTTGCAGGTGATGAACGCCATTCGGGTGGTCGCGTAAGCAAAGGAGTTTGACCGAAAAGAAAACAAACTCGCTTTTTGAGTTATGCGCTTCGCGACATGTACGAGGACAAGTGCCAGCCCACAACGCGGCACAACACCTCCGCCCCGTTCCTGAACGCCCAGTTCGGACTGCCCTGTGCCGAGATGGAGACCATCAACGGGACACTGCTGTTCAGGCAATTTCATCGAACATTTAAACACAATAAGCAAATGAAACAATTTATCAAATGAGAAAAATGGAATGGATAAATCGTTCAGTTGGAAAATTAATCAATCTGGATTGGATCATTGGCCTTGTTCTTAGCATCCAAAACAGCACTGCGGAAGGTGTTGAGCACTTAGTCACGGAGATGAGTAGGAAGAGAAAGAGACTGACTGACTGAAAGTATCGAAAATCAAAGTAAGATTTAGATGATTTAATTAGGTTTGACTTGGATTCTTTTTTTCAAAAAATATTACATAATGCCATAATTCTCTTTTTTTCAAAAAACATTACATACCTAATCCCCCGAAAGGCAGAACTGTTCCCCGCAGGTATATGATGAACGTGAGCTTCGTGGACGAGTTCCAGCAGGAGATCTCGTTCGACTCCAACGGAGACCCGCCAGCATGGTCTTGCGCACTGCCGTCGTCGTTCTCTGGCCATTCATTGTCCCCGTTCAGGTACGACATACTCAACTACGAGGGCCCTTCCGGGTTCCGGCTGGCGGGAGACTTTCGCCAAACGGCGGGAGGCATCCACCGGCTGGAGATGAGCCGGAAGCAGCTGATGTTCTACCACCGGCGCACCCAAATGCCAGAGTGAACAATATGTAACTGGTCTGACCTTTCTCCCCTCGTGCAGATCGGTGTGCAGCAAACCCTGTCTGGCGGGTCAGTGGCGGCGGCAGACAACGGCGTGCTGTTGGCTCTGCGAGAACTGCAAGGACAACCAGATTTTGAACGCCGTAACCGGCCAGTGCCAGGACTGTCCTTTCGGCCAGTGGCCGGCCGACAACCGATCCAGTAAGCGGGTGCCCAGAGCCAGAGACCAAATTGCGACCGTTAAGGTTGTTTCCGCCTGAAGGACGAGTACCCGAGCATTGCGGGCCCCGTCCAGATGGCGGCCATCGCATTCGCCACTGCGGGCATCATTAGTGCGTTGCTGTGCATCGTGGTGTTCGTCAACTACAACTCCACCCCGGTCGTGAAGGTCAGTCTGGAGTCTGGGACTGACTCTGGATCACTCCCCTAGTCCACCACTCGCGAGCTGTCCTACATCATTCTGGGCGGCATCCTCACCTGCTACCTGTGCACCTACGCGATGCTGGCCCAGCCCTCCGACGTAGTCTGCTTCATCTCGCGCACCTTTCCGCCGATCGCCTTCTCGGCCATCTACGCCGCCCTCTTCACCAAGACCAACCGGATAGCGCGAATTTTGGCCGGCAGCAAGAAGCGCATCCTGACCAAGAAGCCGCGTTTTCTGAGCACGTTCAGTCAGGTGAATATATTTTAAGTTATATCTCCGGGCACATCCCCTTTTACAAATAATACACAGCAAATACGTATCGTTTTGGGCTATTTGGTCTGGGCCCTCCAGTTCCGCTGGTCCGCCATCTCCATCAGGCCCACCAGTTCGATGTCGTCGGCCTCCTGCTCCTCCTTCTCTGAATGTCTCCTGCTGTTCTTGGGCGTCTGCTCCATTCCCTCCGCCTCCTCAAGCGAAACGCGCGAGCCTTTCCGCGAGTCATAGGAGAAGTCGTAGATGAGCGACAACGAAGGAGTGCACGAGTGCTGTCGCTCGCGCATCAACGTCTCCGGCGTGGACAGCCGCCCGTTGGGAGCGCTGTCCGGGTACTGGGTGTGCTCGGTGCTGATCACGATCTCGGGGATGTACGAGCCGCATGACCTTCGGAAAACACACAACTCTAGGCAAGGCTCAGAGCCAGGGTTAAAGACCCCCGATATTGCGTCCTGTTCACGCGAATATACCAATTTCTTAGATTCAATTGTTCGGCGGGTGTGGTCCGCCGACTCAATTTCCTGTTTTTGTTTTTGCCCACTCACTGCAGGGAATTTGTGCGCACTGTGTTGATTTTCGGCAGAACAATGTGCGGCGACGACTGCCACAGTTTGGCGGCCCCCTGTCCCCGGCACAGCCACGCGGTCACCTGGAATTTACATTTTCTGGAAATATTTGGAGTATTTACTTTGCGTTTGGCTTTCCTCAGCCGATGCTTCTGGCGCTGTTGGATTTCCAATTCCTGCACAACAATCGGATTTGTTCAGTTCTTTGAACAAAAACAACCTCTCTGAAACGCATCGCGTCCAATAATGTCTCCAACTCGGCGGAGGAATGTGAGCGCCGAATTGATCTGATCATGAGCAGCAGAATGACCAGCGAAAACTGCAAACATTCAACACATACACAGAGTTGGCTAATGGTAACCAAAGTGGGATGGATTAAGAATAAGAAGAGTCCCTAATCCCAATGTGGGTTGATGCTCACTACTGACCATGAGCAGGATTGAGATGGTGTAGAGCATTCGGCCGACCTCCGAGTGGAAGTCCATGGAGGAGGAGGAGGAGGAGTGCTGGCCTGCCGCACTCTTTGTTGAGAACTGCTGCCACTGGGGGCCCTCCTGCTGCGGCTGTGCGGCAGAGCAGAAGGACTCGCCCAGCTGGGACAGGCACTCGCAGAATTGCGCTTTGGCTCTGCCGCTCTCCCCCCTCTGGCCCTCTTCAACGTTGTTGTTGTTGTTGTTGTTTTGGTGTCGCGCACCGCCAAAAATGTGCTGTCGGACGGAGGCCGTGGAGGAGAGATTGAGCATATTTTGTGTTTTCACAGTTTTGGACGAGCAAATAAACAGAAGTGAAGAATAGTTGTTAATTGAGAGTGACGAACTATTCCTGCGCTCTCGTCTACTCTGCCAAAAATCGATGTGCGCGGATTTGTGAGCGCGGGAGAGGGAGTGGAGTGTGCCGGTCGGTGTTGGGGGCGTGTGCCTTTGTAGTTTCACTTCGCGTGAGTCCACTCGAGAAAATTATATGGGTGCTGGCAAAATCGAAAATGAGCGGGACAGGAAGCGGGAGGGGATTCACCTTTGCCGACGGGCCGGCGTGGGCGCGTGGATATTATGGCGCAGAGGAGATTTGAAATGGCGGCACAAATTACCAAAAGAGCCGAAGAAGACACAAAAACAATGGGAGAAAGGGCGTAAACAAATGACAGAGGGAGGAATTGTGGATTCCAATGACGCAGAGGAGAGGGGACGAAAGCACAACACAATATTATCAGATTATGACTGTGGCTGACTGAATGTTGGCAGTCTCCTCTCCCTTCTCCTCATTTCCGAACAAATTCCGCATCTCCTGTCCCTTTCCACTTGCAGGTGGTGATCACTTGGACCCTCGTGGGCGTGCAATGCGTGGTGGTGGCCGTCAGCGTGATAGAGGAGATGCCCCGTGCCGGCTTCGATCCGCACTTCCTGCCGGTTTAAAATCAATATTTTTGGAATCAATATTTGTTTGCCGCAATTTCTCCATTTCGGTTCAGCGCCGGCTCATGCTCATATGTTCCTCGTCCACTCGGGCGTTCCTCGCCCCCTTCGTGTGGAACTTCATTCTGACCCTGTTCTGCACGCTGTACGCCTTCAAAACTCGGAATTTGCCCGAAAACTTCAACGAGGCCAAATTCATCGGGTTCACAATGTACTGCACTCTGGTCACTTGGGTAGTAGAATCTGCAGCTCCCGCATCTCAAAAATACCCAATTCCCTCCAGGGCGCATTTCTCGTGCTGTATGTGAACGCGGTGAATAAGGTGAGTGCTAACTTGCGCATCTGCCGCTGATTGGTTGGTCCCGCCGTCCATTTCAGGCGCTCACCGCCAGCTTCACATTCTCGCTGTCCGCGTGGATCGCCCTGTCGCTGCTCTTCTTCCCCAAAGTGTTCATCATTTTGCTGCGGCCCGAGAAGAATGTGCGCTCGTCGTACACGACCACCAAGCTGATCCGGTGCCACTTCGGCAACTCTCAGGCGCTGAACGAGAGCAAGCAGTTTTCGTCGTCGAAGACGCGCAACAGTTCCCAATCGCTCTCGTTGGGCGGGTTTGCAATATAAAAATGGCTGATCTGTGTGAATAAAATAGTGCATACTTATACCCTCCAAATATGGACATTTTTGTCGAAAAGTGTCTCAGTCGGTTAAGATGTCCTACTCGGACTGCTTCTCTGCACGTGACCAACCACAACGGCAACAACAACAACAACAACAACAACAACAACAACGGGAGCAGCAGTGCCGCAGGGACCCCCACCACCACCACAGTGCAGTTCCAGACCAGCGGTGGCAGTCCGCGTCGGGACGCGGCCGCCCAGTACATTCTTTGAAAGTGCCTAAAAATAAAATCTAATCGCGTAACTTTGTTCAGAACGGACGTTTCCATCATATCGCAGGGCGGAATCGCTTCGCGCTTCACCCGCACCTTTTCGGTGATGGGCGGGACCAGTGCCGGAAGCGTGGGAGGGCTGCTGAGCGGGGGACACCACCACGGCGGGAAGCGAGAGCGGGGAGTGTCCTGCGTGGGCGAGCAGGTGGCATCGACACTGGCCACTCCGACCAGGGAGGAGCAGCGCGAGAAGAAGTCGCGTCGGAAGACCCTGGACGACGACGTGATGCAGCTGATCGACTCCTGCCGCCGATACCAGGATGAGCGGCTGCTGATCAACCCGTCGACCATCCAGAACATGTTGCTGGAGGAGAGCGAGGAGAGTCTGGCGGAGGACAGGAGCGGCGAGAAGGTGAGCCAGCTTCTGGCCGGCACAGTGCGCACTCTGGCCCAAACGGTGTCCAGAACGACGGGAAGTGGCACGCCTTCGAACTCCGTCTCGGTTTGGACGGCTAAGGCAATTAATTATTCATTCATCCGCTTCTCCATTGTAGGAACATGCAACTCCCGTGCCGCGCCAGAGGAACGAGCCCGGTGGCTCCATCCGCGTGAAGCAAAGGACACCAGTGGATTCAGTGTTTCGGACGGCGGTCACACGTTCCTCACTGAAGGGGTCCAGCTCCTCGTCGGAGGCAAGACCAACACATCGAGTCGAGTTCGCACAGCCGGGCAAAAACGGCAGCCAAAGAAGAATGGAACTCGCAGACCCCGACAGTAGTGCACCGCCTCCATCTCAGCACGATGATTTCGAAGAGGTGAGAGGACCTCATTTTTACAAAACCATTTAACAATTTCAGATGCTCCTGAGTCGTGGCATACAACCGGTGCAGTTTAGCCACGCCACACAACTATGAAGGCAGACAATCAATGCCCCAATGGCCGAGCAGAAACAATGGCTTTCGTACCATTAAACTTTCAGCCACTCACTATTGTTTGAAATTTTAAAACCATGTATACATAAAGCTAAAAATCAGTGTGAATATCAACAATAAACTATAATATGATCATGGCGCTGTCTCCTGTAAGAACGATCCGCAGAGCAACCGTTTTTCAGTTTCACGTCCGCATCGTGAATTCAATTTCCTTCGAGTCTCGTATGCAGTTCTGGGTTAGCACCTCGGCACCGGTTTCGGTGAGCAAAATGTCGTCCTCGATTCGAAAGCCAATTCCTATGAAAAGAATACATGAGTTCCGGCAGTTGAATGTTGGAACCTTTGAATTCGTCGCGAACTGACTCATTGTCCGACCGCACGTAGATGCCCGGCTCAACGGTGATGACCACTCCGGGCTTGCACTCGATGGATCGAAGCACGGTCGGAGTGTCGTGGACATCCAAGCCCAGGTAGTGGGAGACGTGGTGCGGACAAAGGCGATCGCATTCCTGAACGCACAGTTCCCGTAATCTACATTCTGATACATATTTCTAAAACTGACCGCCATCAGCTCATCGCCGCTCAACCCGTCCCTTTTGAAGAACACAATTTCGGTCAGTGCTTCGCCCATTCGATCAAGCATGTAGGCGTACAACTGAATGAATTGATCCATGCATGTTATGCTCAAAACAAAACAATCACCTCGTTCAATCGCAACGGCCGATTGTTCTGAACGTAGTGGAGAAGTTGCTTCTGAATGTGGCAGAGTGCATCGTAGAGTGCACGTTGGGTGCCGGAAAAGGTCCCAGAAACGGGGAAACAACGCGTGATGTCTGACACGTATCCGTCCAAATCGCAGCCCGAGTCCACGAGCACGCAATCGTTGGGCCGAATCGGCTGGTCGGACTGAATGTAGTGAATGGTGTTCGCGTTGGGGCCGCCCGCGACAACAGGGGGATAGGCCAGGTGGGCGGCTCCACGCCAGCGACACTGGTATTCGAGAAATCCCACAATCTGGACAAAAGAAAACGCTAAAAGAACATTCAATCGCATTTTTACGTGCGATTCATTGGCCACTTGACGACCATCCCTCAGCATGGCGTTGAGCGCTTCCGACCCAATGCGACAAGTCTCGCGCATCAGCGCCTGCTCTGCCGGCGACTTTCGCCAGCGGAGTTTGTCTATCTGTTCGCCCAGCGCCACATGGGTCCAACCGCCACTGGCCAGCATGTGGAACACGTTCTTCAGGTCCCGCTCCCCCCCGCCTTGTTCCATCAGTGAGTTCAGATCTACGCCGAGTATGCCATCTCTTACTGTGCTGGCCAGGTATGCGTCGAATTCATCCAATGGGAGCACCAAAAATGAAAAAATAAGTCAAAATGCGGATTCCGCAACAACCTGGTCAACCCCGGAAGTCGCTTTGAACTGTTCAGGTGAAGGCGCCGCTCCGTCCCAAAGAACTTGTTGAGGCGTTTGTTGTTCGACAAAGAGCACTTTTTTCCAAAAATGTAATGCAAATAATTGAACTCTTACCGCTCTCTTTCGGTCCAATGAGCAGTCTGGGCCCGGGAATATTAATTCCGCAGAGGTAACGAAATCGGGAGCACTGCCGAAAGACATGAGGCACATCGGGAGCGCTGTAAGTTTTGCGTCTAGAAAGAAGCAGGGCAAAAGGATCCCGCTGCCTCTGAGCTGAAAAGGTCACTGTTCTATTCCATTCGTTATTTTCCAAAAACCTTTGCCATTGGATGCAGAGGCAGCTTCGACTGCAATCAGCTCCAACAGTCGATTTCGTCGCTCGCTAAACTCGCCCGCAGAAATGGATGGAACGGTCGATTTGAAACGAAAGCAATTGATAGATTGCAGCAGACGTCGGTTTAAACAGAGTTGACGACGCATACTTGCGGAAATTAAAGGTGTTTTTGCTACGTTCAAAAAATGTTCAAGGTTCCAACCTTTAAAGGTGAATTTAAAAAGAATAGTTTATACAACTAATACTTTAAGCAATGGACAAATAATTAAATATCAATTTTGAATTCTAACTGCGCAACCTATTCATATCCTGACGCTGATTCCTCCCCCGAGAGTGAACACTTCGCCGGTGATATAGGAGGACCGATCGGAGACCAACAGTTCCACCAAGCCGAGTGCGTCATTTGCCTTCGCCACTCGCCCTAAGGGGATCACAGCGGAGTAGGCCTCTCTGATTTGCTTGGCCTCCTCCGCCGTACGGTCAATTGGAGCGCCCGAACAGCCAGACCAGTTGGCACCAGCGCCTAATGTGAGGATATCTTTTGTTTAATTGCGCCGACTTCAAATGCATTTTACCATCATCTTCGAACATTCCCAGTGCAATTGCATTCACGCGCACTTTCTTTGCTGCCAATGCTTGAGCCATTGCTTTGTTCATGCCGAGAAGTGCAGTTTGGGCGGCACTATACAGCCCAATGTCAATGAATGGGGTGAAAGCGCACATTGAAGAGATAAAAAGCACAGAAGCATTTCTGTGAAATAGAAAATGGTAATATCTATATCATATACAAATTATTTTTAATTTACAAACTTTGACTTCTCCAACAACGGTACAGCATTTTGGCTGACCAAGAATGGACTATAGACAAATTGGGAGAAGACCTGAAAATAATGTAATCGTAATTTTCGGTCCTTCTCTGAAATATGCCGAAGATTCAAAATGTAACCTGATCTAATTCTCCCCTTGTGCTCAGTATAATATTTCCGCGAGAATGATTTGGTCTGTTTGTCAGAATCAATGCATCCAGATGATCAGCTTCATTTGATATCTGCAAGTGATAAATTATAGTCTGAACAAAATATAAATTTTACCTGGCTAAACAGTTCTTGTCTATCACTCTCATTTGCAAGGTTGGCGCAGAAACCTTTGATATTGATTTCGGGAACATCTGCCCCTCTCAGTCCATCTAATGTGAAGTCCAATCGCTTTTGATTGGAATCAGAAAGAAACACTTTTGCACCGGATAGTCCGAAATGTCGAGCAATGGTGTAGGCAAAAGAGGTGGAAGCATTTGTGATTAGACATATTTTATTGGCAAGACTCATTTGTTGCAATGCTAGTTTGTTTATTCCTTTATTCGATTACAATTTCACAATTCACATTGTATTTTCATTTTTTCATTCACATTTTTCTAAATATTATATTTGGCAAAATATTTTTTCTGCCAACAAAAAACAATTTTTTGCTAAAACTTCCATTTAGAATGTTTATATCAACAAGTATTATAGCTTATTCGACGCGTCTCGA
>VAHH01001259.1:0-12572 GCA_013357305.1 Radopholus similis | reverse complement strand
GCTCCAGCGCCTTCTTCGCCTCTTCTGCCTTCAGGGAGGGGAATGGAATGAATCAAAAATGCACAAAAATGGGATTCCTATAAAATTCTGGATCTAAAAAAAACTCGCGTTTTGGGTAAAAGTACTCGTATTTTGGGTCAAAAAATTAGTAACTTTCTAAATGCCAAATTTCGATCAGTCAATTAATTGGTAGAAGTTCGTACCACAGACGTCTAGTACACCAGCGAGCAAACTGTATTTAATTCAATCGCGCCAAAACGTTTTTTTCAAAGGAATAAATCGTTGGTACACTAGTGACCCCTATCGTAATTGCTAATTGGTACACAAATGGCGGTACACAAGTGACCCGTTCCGACGCAGGCGAAGGTGAACTGACACAAAGCCATTTGCCTCTTTTCTGTCGCCCCCCGGGTGCAACTCCAAGTGCCATTTGGGCTGTTGTGCGTCATTTGGATCGGCACTGGAATTGCATCAAATATTTTTGCAATACTTGACAATTGCAAACCTGAATTCCGGACTCTCAGATACCCGACCCACACCTGCAGGGAAAGACGAAAACTTTTCGACAGTCCAAACAAAGTCGAACCTAAAATCGGGGCAAAAAGAAGTTTAAAGCCCATTTTTATGGTTCACTTTTTGAACTTCAATTGGCCCTGGCACCATTCCCTCGCCTCCGCTAGGGACAATGTGCTCATGTCCGTCGCAATGTCTCGACAACTTCTGACACTCGACAAAATATGACTAATTGTTAATTACTAATTACTATAAAACTATAATATGAAAATAAATGAAAAATGATATTCCAATCCTAAAAAGTAAAAATAAAATCAGGGAAGACAACATTCGCCTCTGCCTGTCTCTCTCGGATGGAATGTGGAGGGCAAGTTAGCGGTGGCGGCACCATTCAGAGCCTCAGAGAATGTCAGCGGTCAGCACCATTCTCTTTCCCATCCTATTCTTTATAAGCCCAAACTGTAGCTCATCTGTTTCCCGGCTAAAATTGTTCGAACCGTTGGATGAATTCACTTTGTGCAATGAGCGGACCGGGGAAAAGCTCGAATTGCGCCGCACTGGTTGCTCTTTAAACCAGCAACCGCCGGGCAAATATTAGATGAGTGGTGACTACCAGAATACCACAACCACATATACTTAAGCTTAAGCTAAGCTTGCATTGGCTTAAGCTAAAATAGCCAATTTGGCTTCACATTAGGCTTGGACATAAGCTATTTAAGAAATTGCATCTGGCCCCTTATAGGGTAGGTGGAAAGCCAAATTGGCTATTTTAGCTTAAGCCAATGCAAGCTTAGCTTAAGCTTAAGTATATTCTATTTTTATTTAATAGTCTGGTCGAGTTGGGGTGGACTCTTTGACCCAGTTTTACCAACATTATTGGCGAAGTGTACATAAAGCGATTAATTATCCATTCGGGTTCTGCTGATCAAAGTAGGATGAGATGTACTTCTTCGATTGGCCGTCCGCAGTAAGCCAACGGATGAATGCGCCGCAAAATTGCGCCCATTGGTCGAGGTCAAGATCGTTCATGTGCCAAATTGCCAATTTGGTGAATCGGGCCAGTGCCGTGTTCGGCATCGCCAGGAATTGTCCCGCAAACATGATGCCCCAGTCAACGCAGCAGGCCAGCGAATTCACGGCACAAAGCGCAGAATGGGCAGCTTAAATCGGATGCTAAAAACATTAAAAATTAGAAATTGCGTTAAAACAAACATGTTGAGGACCAGAAATGCTCTAAAACATGCTTTACCCCGTTGCCTCAATCCGCCGCAACAAAAACAGTGATTCATGTTGTATAGATCGATATCAGAAGAGGCAAAGGAGAATGAATGTGCTCGAAACTCGAATGCGAAAAATGACCTTTTGATTTTTTTTATCCCAACACATATTTCGCGACTCAAATGTGCAGATTGAAATTAAAATCAGAATTTTGGTCAATTTAGTTCTCCCCACGGTTTGGTTTCAAATGGCGCAGGCAGTTACTTCGTGGACCCAAGGTAGAGCTTTAAATGCCTAATTCTGTTTCGTTCAAATATTTTCACCAATCTCAGAGGAATGGACCGACTTTCTGGCGAATAAATGCCACATAAAGCGAGACAATGCTCACCAGATTGCTGCCAAAATGGCGGAACAGGACTTTAACACCGCCAAATTCGAAAGTGTTGTCAGCGAATGGCAGTTTAACGCAAAAGGCTGCATGGATATTTTACTGAAAATAGGCTTCCAAGATTTGGACATTGTGAGTCGAATTGGCAATGAATAAGTAAGGCCATTCCTTTGCTTTTAGTTCCCATTTATCGCTGCCATTCGAGAGCACATTTCTGAAAGTGCCAAAGAAGAAACGCAACAAAATCGTCGCCAAATGTGCAATGAATTGGTCCATGAGCTATGTCGTGAAATTCCCGTGTTGAACACGTCGAAGCGCTTCCTGCTCTCTGCGCACAATATGTTCACGTATTTGGCGCCCCGATTCCGCAAAATGGTCAGCCAACGTGATATTGGAATTTAAATAATTTAAATTTAAATGCAGATGATTTACGGAGATGCAATTGCCTTTCTCAAAAGCAGTTTGAACAGTCTGCACGCCGAAAGTATTAAACACGTCATAATTTGTGTTGATAAAGTGGTCAAGAACAGCCAGCAGCAGAACGACGAACACATCATGGTATGACAGTGTTACGCAAATTCTCAAATTTGCACTTTGTTTGCAGCGCAAACAAGAGCAATGGAACGAGAGGTTCATTTTGGAAACCAACAATTTGCGCATTCGAATTTGGAATGGACATCACAAATTGGTAAATGGATGGATTCATTATTGGAAAATATATATAAATTTTTAGGCCCACAAAGTGACATTTTTGGTTTACGGAGATGTTGATGGCCAATTCGAGTGTCCACTTGCGCTACTTTTTGCGTTTAATTGCGCCACTGATTCAGCCAATCCAATTTTGCTTCTCGTCAGCGTCAGATGCACCAGTTGAGGCGTTGTTGCGTTTCCTGATCGCACAGAGCGACTGCATTGATTCGATTGAACTGGGTGCTGATGAATTCTATTCGACTGCAGTCTATGAGACGCTTTACAAATTCGACAAATTGCTGTTTTGCTATTTGAGCGCTGCCAATGTGCCAAAATTGGTTCATTGGCTGACCACCCCAAACAACAAAAACGGCAATGGCCGATCGAAAAAGTACATCACCCTTTGGTGTCCTGTAGTGACTGAAGCGACTCTGTTTCTGGACGAGATAAAAACGGTGAATTGTTTTTATACGTTACATCCATCATATCTGTTTCGCATTCTTGAAGGATTTCACTCGCGCAAAGAGCAAACGATGTTTTGATGTACTCCTGCATAATTTGTATGGGCCGCTGAACGACAGATTCACTTTGTGGAATGAGACCACTGGCGAAAAGCTCCAATTGCGCCGCACTGAAGTCATCAAAATCAAAGACAAAAAATGGTTTAGCTACACATTGAGTCGAAACAACGGAAGTGCGAGCAAGTACACGGAATCGGACACCCATGGAATGGCGAGGATTGAACTGCGCAATTGACCGCTCCTGGCACTTTTGATCTCTGTTGACCACATCAAAGTGCTTATCTTTTCTCATCTCTTATATTTGGTTTGAAATATTTTTTTGCTTTTGCTGCGAGTATAAAATAAGCATAACGAATGTCTCTTTTACTTTAGTATGCAATGTTTCGGATTCGACTTTGAATACATTTTGAACCATGCTGCTGCTAAAAGGCTGATCAAACAGATCGATTGTAGCTCAGAATTCCAAGGCCATAACGTCTGATTCGAAATCCAGTTGATCTATCGAGATGCGATCACATACCTGAAAGCAATGATGAATGCCACGAAAAATATCGGAATTCGGATTGAGAAGTGGCCCAGAATAAAGAGCGCGAACCAATTGTGGTGATGGGTTGTTGAGCACAAGACACCAATTCTTTTTATTCTTTTACAGATCAATCAAAAGCAATCGGTGGACGAGGAGTTGAAAAACGTTCCCTCAAATACGCGCGAATGTTGGCCGACTAGATCAGAATGCGCTCGGACACTTTCGCCGCTTGAACTCCGCCGCACAATTCGTAGACCAGTTCATTCGGCAATTGGCGATTTTCGGCGCTTAAATGGATACATATCAGTTGCCATTAAGTATTAAATGTTTAAAACAAGTAACTATAATGTTCAGAGCCGAGAGAGTAAGCACTAATCTCCAAACTGTATTAATGGCTAAGAAAACGAGAATGGTATCGATGACAAAATATATCTATTCGCATCATCTCAATCAAATATCAGAATCAAAAGAATAATCAGAATCATCAGAACCAAAAGAATCATCAGATTGCATATTAGAAATCGCAACCGAGAACATTTGTTTGATGCTGTTAAATTCCAATTCCAGTTGCTTGTGATTGTCCAATTCCGCGATGGGATGTCGAACCAGCATGTAACGCATTGCACCCGTGCGTCGCAATTGGAGCCGTTCCCGAGTGCGGGCATTGCGCACAGTGAGCTCAGCCAATGGCTCTCCATAGTGTTCAATCCGCATGTCAAATGGTCGTTTGTTCGTAGCGCCAGCAAAGTCCTATGAAATGAATGGGATATCAGCAGAATGTTTTCACTTAAATATCACCTTGTTTATCGCATCCAACAGCCGTAATATCGTTTCACGGTGAAAGTTCCGATCATAAATTGCGCACATTTTCGGTTGGCCACAATTGCTGGCGTTAATCCATCGAATGAATGCCTCACAAAATTGCTGCATTTGATCCTCATACATGTCCAAAAACGAAACTTTTAGTTTGTTGAACTTGTTCAACTCGGCACTGATCGACTCCAAAGAAATTTGATGAGCATAAAGCTCAAGCCAGTCAATGCAATCGTTCATTTTATGCATGAAGCAAGCCGCTGCAGAGGCAAATGTACTGTCGTCTAATGCATACAGATTCAAAACAATCGGCCGGAGTTGGGGAGCAATTAATTGCAGGAAGAAGTGGACGTGGGCATCCTCAAACGCATTTTCATCAATTAAGCATTGGGATTTGGACTGTAATAGCACAAAAATGTTAAACAATCACTAATCAGTCACTTACCAATTCATACTCAGTCGACAAGCGAATGTACAAATGTTCGGTCCACAATTCGTACTCACCCTCCGTTTGCTCCTGATTGACCTGTTGGGAGAAATGAATGCTTAAAGGTCGCAAAGTTGACTCACCACCACAACTCCATTTTCGTCGACGTATTGATCTTGATTAATGATAATTAAGAATTTGTTCCAAATGTTTGCTTTAAGGAAATTGATTGCGTCCCGATAAACCAACTGTTGGGAGATTTAACGCAGTTAAAAGTAAACTAAAAATGCAAATTGACAACCGTTTTGCGGAACCGCTGCTCCAAATAAGTGTGAATGTTGACCGAAGTGAGCAGGATCTTCCACGATGTCCCGAGCATTCCGATCACAGGAACATCTCTGCACAATTCGAACACCAATTCGTTGCACATTCGACGTTTTTGTTTGGCAATGTCCACTGAAAAATAGAGTGAAAGTAGAGTTTAATGTTTAGTGTTTTACCTTGGGTTTGTGTTGAAGCCATGGCCGTATTCTTTACTTTTACCGAAAAATCTAAATTGTTTGATGTTTAGTTCGCTAAAAATAGAAAAAAAAGAAATGTTCAGAAAAGGCCAATAAGATTTTTCTGGGCTATGGCTAATGTTTTATGAATTATAATTTGATCATTGATCAAGTAACATATAACTTCATGACGTTGATATTTAAGTAAACGACTGCCGCGGTGCGACTCACTCCCGCCTGCTCTTGCTGTCTTGTTCTGTAATCTTTTCATGGTTTGACCGTCCAATATTTTCCAATGGGATGAACTGCCATTTGTTATTGGCATATCGGTAGGGTCATTTGAGTACCGCCATTTGAGTCCCCGTTGAAATGGGGCCACTAGAGTACCCAACGAAAATTTGTTATTTGTCCCCCACTCACGCGAACGTGCTGCCCTGCAACAAAAGGCCCGCGTGTCTTGAACAGGGCTGTCCTCGAAGCAGATTGTGCCGATGTTGTAGAGGCAGCAATCGGTCTGTTGGGAGCAATCTGTGCAAACATTGTTTTTGAAGTCTTTAGTCTGGACCTGGGAGCCAATTCCCTAGACCAACACTTGACCCATCAATCCAGCTCTTCCCCTTCTTTACGGGGTCGAGTTGCCCCATTGTCGAGTAGGCTTGGGTCGAGTTGCAAAAAGTCGACTAGGCCGTGACCCGAATCGCTTTTGGCCGAACTGTCCGGGACCCCAATGTTGAGCAACTTTAGGAAAGTCTTTCTGCAGAAAATTTGGAGAAACTTCTGTTTTAGCGCCATAATATTTTCTTTTACGATTTCCAACACTGATTTACGATAATAAATCCATCACTTTTGAAAATTTTTTACACACCTCGAAAATCAATTCGATTCAAAGTTGGTAGCCCAATCCACCTATTGATGCTCACTTTAAGCGCGTGGACAACAAAACATGTCTTTATTCTTGTCATCTTAATTAATCAATACTCAGAATCATCAGAAGATTCGGAAGAATCAGAATCATCAGATTGCATACTTTGCACACTAGTAATCTCAATCGAGAACATTTTGTCCAGGTTGTCAAATTCCCACTCCAGTTTCCTTTGGTTATAGTAGTTGTCCAATTCCGTGATGGCGAGTTGTCGCATCAGCATGTAACGCCTTTCACCAATGCGTCGCAATTGAAGCTGCTCCTGGGTGCGGACATTGCGCACAGTGAACTCGGCCAATGCTTCAGTGTCTCCAATCCGTATGGCAAATGGTTGTTTGTGCGTAGTGCTAACAAAATCCTGTAAAATGGATGGGATTTGCAAAAGAACTCTCTTTTACTCAAAACCCTTCACCTTGTTTATCGCATCCAGCATCTGTACCGTTTCATGTGCGGACAGCGCATAAATCGCGCACATTTTTGGCTGGCCACCATTTCTTGCTTTTATCCACTGAATGAGTGAGTCGCAAAATTGCCGCTTTTGATCCTCATCCATTCTGTCCAAACTGTAAATCACTAGTTTGTTGCACTTGTTCAACACGGCACTGATCGGCTCCAAAGACAATTGTTTCTTCCTGAGGTGAACCAAGTCAATGGAGTCGTGCATTTTATTCAGGAAGCGAGCTGCTGCAGAGGAAAGTGTGCTGTTGCGGAAGAATGTCAGAACAATAGCTATCGGCCGGAGTTGGGGCGCAATTAAGCGCAGAAAGAAATGTACGTGCGCATTCTCCAACGCATTTTCATCAATTAAGTATACGGATTTGGACTGCAATGGCACAAAAACGTTAAATAATCACTAATCAGTCACTTACCCAATTACATTCTTTCCACATACGAATATGCAAATGGTTGGTCCACAGTTCGTATTCACTCTCCGTTTGCTTCTGATCGATCTGTTGGGACAAATGAATGCTCAAAAGTTGCAAATTGAACCCGTTGACTCACCACCATAATCTCATTTCCGACGTTCTGGTCCTTTAGGCTAATTGCAATTGAGAATTTCCTCCAAATGTTTGCTTTGATAAAATTGGTCCCATCCCGATAAATCAACTGTGGGGAGACAAAGTAATTTAAGCTAAAAAAGATAAATTGGCTTGGCCAACCTTTTTGCGGAATGCCTTCTCCAAATAGGCGTAAATGCTGGCCGAGGTGAGCAGGATCCGATCCGATGTCTTCACTACGCCAATGCCCTTGCACACTGCCCAAACCAATTCGTTGCACATTGGGCGCTTTCGATTGGCGATTTCCACTGAAACTTTACTAATATATGTTGTTAACAGTTGTTTTCTATAATATTTGGTAAAACCTATGGTTGTCTGTTTTTGTTTGGTGGCCTTCTCTGAATGACGTCTGAGTAGAGCGACAAAAGAAACCTGAAATATTTAGAAAGGCTTTCCACCTTTCCAGTCCAGAAAACTCACAATTTCCAGATCTTTGAAGCCGACTCTCACTAAAATTTCTATGCAGCCTTTTGCGTTGTTCTGCCATTCGCTGATAAAACTGCTGAATCTGCCCGTGTTGAAGTCCTGTTCCGCCAAATTGGAAGCGATTTGGTGCGCTCTTTCTTTCTTTATGGAGCATTCATTCGTCAGCAATTCGGTCCATTCATCTGAGGGAACAAAATGAGAAAGTTATTGGCTATATTAGTTTTACCTTGAGTCCACGAAACATTCGGCTCAACTTCAGTGGATAAGCATGAACGTTTGGACGGGATTGGATCATCCATTTGTAGATAAGTTATTTAATTCTGATCTAAAGGCTGAGCCGAAATTTGAAATAAGGACAGATGACACCCCTGCCTTAGAATTGATATGAGCTAAAGCACTTTAAAAATATTGGATATCAGATTTGCCACAATTCAAAATCGACTATAAACAACAAAATGTATTTATTCGCTACATTTCAAAGTAATCGAGTCCATTTCGTGGACGTTTTCAAATTCCCATTCCAATTGCTTGTGTTTGTAATAGTCGAATTCCCTGGTTGATTGTCGATACAACACGTAATGCGATTCACCCGTTTGTCGCAATTGTAGCCGCTCCCGAGTGCGGGCATTGCTCACAGTGAACTCGTCCCATGGTGGCTTTCCATAGTGTTCAATCCGTATGATAAATGGTTGTTTGTGTGTAGCGCCAACAAAATCCTATAAATGGATGGGATTTCAGGATAATGCAATTCATTCAAAAACACCCACCTTTTTTACCGCATCCAGCACCCGTAATGTTTTATGGCGGAAATGAATGACGCACATTTTCGGTTGGCCACCATTGTTGGCGTTGATCCATCGAATGAATGCGTCGCAAAATTGCCGCATTTGAACGTCATCCATACAAGTCCAACTGTAAATCGCTAGTTTGTTGCACATGCTCAGCGCGGCACTCGTTGGTTTCAAATGAAAATGTTCAGCACTGAGTTGAACCCAGTCAATGGAATCGTGCATTTTGTTCAGGAAGCAAGCTGCAGAGGAAAACGTGCTGTCGTCGAATTCGGTCAGATCCACAGAAATCGGTCGGAGTTGGTGGCCAATTAATTGCAGAAAGAAGTGCACGTGCGAATTTCCGAAACATTCCTCGCTAATAACAAACTTCGTGTCCTGTAAAATGGCCATATAAATTACAAATTAAGCCATCTATCGCTTGACTTAAAATGTTTGTAAATGAGTCAATGGAAAAAAGAACCATTTACCTCGCTCAAACTCAAATGAATGTGCAAACGATTGGTCCACAGTTCGCACTTTTGCTTCTGATTGACCTGTTGGGACAAATGAATGCTTGAAAATGTTTCCTTTTATGGTTGACTCACCACCACAATTTCACTTCCAATATTCTGGTTCAGTTCAATCGCAATTGAGAATTTGCTCCAATCGTTTGTTTTAAGGAAGCTGATCGCGTCCCAATAAATTAGCTGGAGAGAGTTAAATCAAATAATTGTAAAACTATCAAATGTCAATTGCCTTTTTGCGGAATGGCTTCTCCAAATAGGCGTAGATGTTGGCCGAGGTGAGCAGGATCCGATCCGATGTCTTCACCACCGCAATATCTTTGCACACTTCGGAGACCAGTTCATTGCACATTGGGCGCTTTTGAGTGTTGTCGACGTCTAATAGGTAAAATAAGTGATAACAAACATTCATTGATTGAAAGGTTTGTACGTAATTGAATATTGAATATTTTGCAAATAACCTACTGGCTCTCTTCTCCTGTTTTTCGATATGGCGTCGGAGTGCAGCTATAAATGAAACCTGAGCACAAAAATACGAATGATTCCGTTTCCTCAATTGCCAATTCAACTCACAATGTCCATGCTCTTGAAGCCATTTTCCATTAGAATCCCTTTGCAGCCTTCCCAATTATTCTGCCATTCGCTGATAAAACTACCAAATTTCCCCGTTTGGAAGTCCTGTTCCGCCAATTTGGAAGCGATTTGGCTGGCATTGTCTCGCCTAATGCGACATTCTTTTGCCAGAAATTCAGTCCATTCATCTGCGGAAACAGAGAGAGTGAAGAGCTTTGATTTTATTACTTACCTTGCGTCCAAGAGACATCCAATTCCGTCATGATCATCGATCAAATAAAAACAATGAAAATCTGTCATTTTTGATAAACATGAAGCAAAAAAATAATATTGGAGAAAAATTAATGCGCTTGTAAAAAACCTACCAAATATTTCTGTATAAAAATTGAAACCTGCCACGCTCAATAGTCAATACGTCATTACCTAGTAGGTATCCCCGAGTCCCCGTCCCCGACATTGAATAGGTATAAAGTGTCATAGCAAAAATAATACTGGTCTTTGGCATTATGAACTTTGCTTCAAACTTTATTTTGACGTTTTGCAGCTTTGAATTTGAACTTTGAAGTTTGATCCATTCAGCATTCACTTACGCAATTTAACGATACAACGGAAGTAACATATATGTCCAAATATTGATTTTAAACTCGGCTCTTTTATAAAAATTTTAAAATTTGTCAGCAGAACATTTCCCATTTCATCATCTCTCAATGTTGCGATCCAAGAATAGAAGCAGAATGCCATCGCAGCCACAGCTGTGCCCAATATTTTGAAAATAGGACACCAAAGGCCAAAACTGTGAGTGCACTTTGTGTGTTGAGATTGAGACCAAACAACCGGGGACGGAGCGGACCATCGGCTTGAGAAGGTTTAGCGCCGGGAAAAGGGCATATTGCCGATAACAGCACTCGTTCCCAAAATGTTTCGGAAATGGGCAAACGAAAAATGGTCACTCTGTGCTGCTGCTGATGTGCCGATCAGGTGAGTGTTTTGCTCTCTTGGTCTTTCCCACCAGAGCCTCCAGAGGGAGAGATTGAGTGGAGCATATGGTCGCGATAAGCCTCTTAGGCTTATTTGGGGGATTGGGCGCACAGCAGAGCACATACTATACCAACCACAGATGCACAGATGTGCTGATTGTACGCATCTAAGAAGAAAGCAGATGCCTATAAAAGGCTGCCTCTTGGCCATTCGCCCCACCATTCTTGTGCTTTTATTTCACGACGGACGATTGGGTCCAATGCATATGTTCCTGTTCCCGTCATCCTCCACTCCCCCAGGCGGTCAACTTTGGAGGCTGGTGTCGTGAGCTTGAGAGCGGAAAATTGGACCGCACGCATCAAAACCATCTTAGCTTTGCCATCTAAGCTGTGGGCTTAGAATTGGGCTTTGGGCCTGCATTCGCTTTGACTGAAATGAGCTCAAACTTGGCTTATCCGAGTCATTGTGTTCGATTTCCCTGTGGTGCCCAATGCCCTTTAGGCCTTCAATCATAAATCGTATATTAGCATGTGCACTTCCAAGCTTGGGTACAGAAATTGGTCACTCCCAAACACTTTCCTTGGCGCTAAAAACGATAGAAAAAAAATCAAATAAATCACCTAATCGCTCTATTAAAAATAATCTTTTTTCGAAATTTTAAAAACTATAGGCTTAGGCTTACATAGGTGCTTATGCTTAGGCTTTCTACTAAAATTGCAGATCACTTTCTGTTCATTGCTTAAAGTGATTCCATTTGCTCCGAAAATGTGGGTTTGCCTTTTTTCAATAAATTTCCGCCAGCGACCGTTTTTCCTCCACTATTGGTCAGACTTCAGAGGCGAGCCATGGGCAAAATCAACAATTAGGAATCGGCCCTCTGGCTGATGGAATATGGAAACACATTCCCTTTGTCTAGCCCTCCAGCCCCATCAACGCATTCTTTTTCCCGCCCCAAAAATGGCGAACGCTGTCTACAACCAGAGCTACGAGCCCTCCGTCTACAACGCCCTGGGCCACCTGGAACTGGTGGACAAGTTGGTCACAGAGGCCCATGTGCTCGCACTGGGCAAGATCATCATCGAGTGGGCAACACATTGTTTGGCTTCACAAAAGGTGTGCCCCACTTTTACAGACACGGTCACCACAACGAAGTGGTGGCGATCAAGGCGCACCGCCACTTCGACCTGGCGCCCACTGAGGCGATGCTGGAGAAGCCGAACGCCGACGGCGGCTCCAACGCGCGGCCCTGTGCCCTGGAGCAGATCGTCTCCATGGACGCGGTGCCCAGTGTGGTGGCGCTGGACCAGCACGGGGCTCGCTGGTTCCCGGTCAACTTCGGTACGTCGGCGGCAACCGCAATTTGTGGACAAATCCATTTATTAGGGAGTTTTCACTTAAGTTTTAACTGATTTTAACCAAACCAAAGTTGGCCAGTTAGAGGTGATCCATAGATCTAGACTGTTCTGATCCTGATCAATGCTGATTCAGATTGATAAAAAGTGATCAGTTTAATGGTCGAATAGTCCACCAAATAGATGTTTCTATATTTTGAATACTTTGAGCAACAATCGATCAAGTTATCTTACAATCAAACATTGGATGTGCCCCAGGCATCGAAAACTTCTGCTGAAAGGCACACCTTGATTGCATTGGTCCCCAAATTTTTTGCTTTACATATCTCGCCCCAAAAACAGATGTGAATCGATTTATCGTGATTGCCTTTTT
>VAHH01001258.1:0-12578 GCA_013357305.1 Radopholus similis | reverse complement strand
GAGAAACAGAGGAACACTGCGCCAAAAAGAACGCCACAAATTTGAAGAGCGTTACGAAGAAGAGCCGTTTAGTATATAGGGGATTTTTAATTATTATTATTAGTTATTACTTTATTGCATTGCTAAATGTTACTAAAATCATTAACTTAATTATTAATAATTCAACCAGAACAGTAGACACGCATTGAGTTTACCAGATGTTTATATAAATTTTAACAAAATCAACAAATATGTTTAAACAAGATAGGTATTTTGATTCATCATTTGGGAATTTGAGTGGACCAGCTAAGAAAAATAATTATTAATGTGTTTAAATCGGATTTGTTTTTGTGACTTTTGAGGGCCGCCAATATCTGCCATTTTCGATCTTCCTTTCTTGCAGTTTTCTTATTTTCTTGAAGTGGAGTCGCCCCTTCCGCATCCTTGACGCCTGGAGGAAACTTGAGCAACTGTACCTTGAAAAACCTTGTGTTCATGTAGTCAAGTACGGCGTCTCTAGAAGCTTGAGAGATGATGTGCCTTCCAAGGGATCGGTCCCGCCCTACTCAGCCAACCCTTCGGGCCAATCGCCCCCAAAACCACCACCGATCTTTCCCCAACAGAACACACATTTCAAATTTGGGTGTCGAAATGGTAAATATGTTAATATATTACACGTCACTCCCATTCAAAAAAATTGAAAAAACAACCCCTCCAATCGATGCCCACAATTTTTCAGATTCAGGAATAGACTGAACTACATAAATATTAAATATGCAACTAAGCTGGCTCCCGAGTAGGTGTCTTTTTCGTATCTCCAACTTATTTATTCCTTTCCTTATGGTGCTGCAATACCCAAATGCGCCCATTTCGACTGTCCAACTTTATTCCAAATCCAAATTTCATGTTCACTAGAACATTCCACGCGATTCAAATAAATTGAAAGAACGAACAACAACGCGGCCGAAAACAACCATCTGGGGTTGCGATTCCACGGACACAACTTGAGGGGGAAGGGAACGGAGAGGCGACATGACAGATACACTGTTTTTGGGACGATTGGTACCATTCTGATCTAAAGGAGGCAGAAAGAACAAATTCCGCGCTTTTAACAGTTCAGACAATGAATGGATTTTTCACTAATATTTGTTTGCCGATCCAACAATTTGTTTAAATTGTTTTTGTTGAATTTTCAAAATGTGGACTACTTTTATTTGCTATTTTCCCAAGTTGGATCCGCAAATCTGTACAAATGATTGTTTGATGCGCTATTACTATCACTGCTGTTTGTGTCGGGGAAAAGCCGGTCGCGTTTGCGCCTCGAGTTTTTGCGGCGCGCAAAATATTTAATTTTCGCTATTTTCGTCTCGCTGGGATCAGACAGAATAAATATAATATTTACAGTGCTCGACACGTGGATGGATTGGAAATGGACTACAATCTTGTTCAGTTCGGTGTGTTTTGCTTGTTCCCCGTCCGCATTTGGGTGCTCAACGCGGGGATGGAATGCTGGGGAACTGGAATGGACCAGTGGAGAGGGAACAATTATTTGGAAGTCAATTAATTCACTGTGTAGAATAATTGAAATCGAGTTACAGTCTTAAGAATTACGATGGGTGGCTGAAGGCTGCTGCTTGCGCTATGCGAAATGTTTTTGCTTTTACCCTATATTTTGTTTAGCCAGCTGTGGTGCACTCAAAAATTGCGCTCTTTTTGGGGCGGGAGCCGGCGAGGCGCCTCCTTTTAAAAACAGTTCCGATCCGTTTTGGCAGATTTCCTACCAATTTGCATATGGAAGGTCCGGCGCCCCGCCCACCGAATGCGGCTAGCGCCGATGGTTGCTTCTGAGGGGCGCAGGAGAGAGAAGCGGGGACCCGCGGGGACACAAAAATAGAAGATACTCGCTCAACTTCGTCAATCAAAATGGTAAATATTTAGTATTTTTCCGATTTTCGTCGCTTTTTGGCTGGAAAAGGGATTGTTCCAGCGCTTGCTTTGAGGTTTACGAACGAGAAGGGGTTTTACAAAAATAGCAGCTGAGGAGGACAAACTAGGGTTGGAGGAGAGAGACCTGATGAGACCATTTGGAACAGCGGAAAGGGATAAAAATGTACACAAGTGGAGGGGAGAAGGCCGGAACTGGAGGAAGGTTGGGGTCGAATAAATAAATACAAGTGGGCACGACGAGAATCTCAGGGAGTTTTTTTGTTTTGTGGCGAAACAGGCAAACAAGGTTTGGATTAGCGGAAGGAGTTATTGCTATCCGAGGCGGGAGAGACCAATCAAAGTACATAGCGGACACAATTTTGCGTGAACAGCCGAACCGCGCTCGAAAATATTCCGTGCTTTACGCTTCGCTCTGATGCCGTACAACAAAATTGGGAAAACAAATAATTTAGACGCCCACACAAATAAATGGTGGCAAATGACTGGTTGATTTTTGGATTAGATAAAAGGTTTAACAATTATTGTGTGTGTATGATTGGAAGGGGAGGGGGAAGAGACCGTATGGTTGATTTGTGCGGATCCAAAGGATTGAGCTGTGTTGTGTACATAACAAAAAATTGAATGTTCAGGCTGAGGGTGGGAGACGTGCGCCAGCCAACATGTCAATTGGGACTTCGGCCAAAAGTTTTGGAAGGCGCACGTCTTGAAAGTTAAAGGCCAGAGGCAGGCAGAGCGGAGGAATATATAAGTTCCAAGAACACTGTGACGGTTAGGTTGATCATTGACGTGTCCTGTTTGTTTGTTGTGACTACACGAATGAGTTGCGATGGGTGGATGGATGTGATTGGTCGGTGTGGTGGTGTTGCCCGTTTCTCTTCTGTATGGTTCTGCGTGTCTACTCTGCTGCTGCTGCTAGACGTGCACCTGGGTCTCGCGGTTCGGCTGGCGGTGGTGGTGAGGCGAGAACATGGCCGCCAGCACGTCCTGCTTGGATTCCTGCAAGGCGGATTGCCTTAAGCATTCCCGATCCAACTATTACCGGTCGCTTCAGCTGGCTGAACTGGCACGACTCAAGTTTGACGCCGCTCGGCGATGTGACCAGCCCAGTACCCGCGGTGACCATCGTCGGCGGACCGTTGCCGCCATTCGGTGCCAACGTGAATCCCCCGCCATTTGCGCCGCCTCCACCGGTGGTTGCTGAGGTATTTGTCGAAGTGTAGTTGGTGTTGTTGACCATCATCTGGTGATGGTGAAGACCCGTTGTCGAAGAGAGTGGTCCTGTCCCTACGGCATTCGGCGGATTTGTTGACCCGTTCACCACCATGCCGGCCGCCTCAAGGCGTTGCGAAATGCGCGCAATCATCTGGGATAAAGCGGAATTGGCAAGCCAGTTGTGAGAATGAAATTACCGGAGCCATGCGATTCATCATCAGAAAGTGCTCGTTGACGGTTCGCACGTCGCGCGCGCTATCGTTGCGCGAGAGATTGGTCGCAGTTTGCAGTGGAGTCTTGGGCGCGCCACGCGTCACCCACGGGTGCGCCAGCACCTCATCGGCGGTGTAGCGTTGACGCACGTTGCGTACCAGCAGGTGGCGAATCAGGTCCTTGGCCTCGGCGCTGATGTTGGTCCACTCCTCTTCGGGAAAGTCGAAGTAGCCCATTTGGATGCGGCTGAACAAGTTCTCCTGGCAATCCGCGCACGACTCGCCCTGGTCCCATCCGCAGTTCTCGCGCTCGCACTCCCCGTAGAAGGGCGGGTAGCCGCACAGCATGATGTAGATGATCACCCCCTGCGCGCAAGAGGGCGTCAAGATCGAGGGCTTCCTATGGAGAAGCACTCACCAGCGACCACATGTCGCAGCGCTTGTCGTACTTGAGTGCCTCGCCCACAAACGTGTCCACCACCTCGGGAGCCATGAACTCCGCACTGCCGACCGGGCTGGCCAAGTCCGGCTCCGATTGCACCGGGTGCATCCCGCCGCCGACGCTAAGGCCAGCGTTGTTGCGCACCCCACTGCCGGCCTCGCACTGCGAAAACGGCTTACTAGCCAAATCCAGGTCGCACAGTTTCACAGGCGAGATGTTCTCCAATTCAGTGCACAGAATGTTCTCTGCAAAAGAAAAGATTGGGTAAACACTTGAAAAAGTTAGGTTGCTCACCCGGCTTGACGTCCCGGTGTGCAATGCCTCGATCGTGGAGGAACTTCAGTGCGTTGGCGATGTCACGTGTCACCAGCGATGCCTCTTGCTCGGTGAAGCACACTCGACGTTGGATGTGGTTGAGCAGCGGGCCGCCGCGCATCTTCTCGAAGACTATGTAAAAGCAGCTCTCGTCCTCGAACCACTGGAACAGAGTTGTGAAGTCAGTGCTGATTTGAGCGCTTTGTGCAAACCTCGACCAGCTGGACGATGTTCGGGTGGTTGCGGCACATTTTGAAGATCTGCACTTCGCGCAAAATACGCGAGCGCGTGTGGCCGTGCTCGTGCTTGTTCACGACCTTCACCGCATACTCCCGTCCGCTGGCCAAATGGATCACCGTACGCACACTGGCGTATGCCCCCGAGCCCAGGTGGTCGTCAACCATCTTGTAGTAGTCTGCAACAGCTTATTTTAAATCTCCCCTTTCTGTCTGATAGTCAACCGAACCTTTGAAGTGCCATTTCTTCGCCTTCTGGGTTGCTGTCGCGATCGTCGCCACAGTTTGAGCGGATGGCGGATAGTTGTTGTGGTGGCCGACAACGAAGTGGTTGCGCGGTTGGAAGCCGCCCATTTCGCGTGCGTTCGCGTTGTTCACCATTCCGGCGCCTTGTTTGCCCTTGTCACTATGACTGTTGTCCTCCTCCTCCTCCACGGCTACTAGCTTGATGCGTGACTCGACCCCACCAACAAAGTTCGGATACGAAGGAATACGTTGTTGGTGGTGGGGGTGCGTGACAACAGTTTGCTCGCCTAAATCAAAAAGCAGATGTTAAATTGTTCCTAAATGGAATCTGAAGGCTCGATCGGTCATTAAGGTTTGTATTTTTGTCTTTGAGACAGTAAACCAAGCAAACTTTTTTATGGCCAAGGTTCCTCCTCTTCCCGCCAATTAAGGGAATGTGCTAAAAACAGCAAATGAAGGGAATAAACATCGGACATGGAATGAGGATGCGAACAGATGCACCCCGCGCTTTTTGTTGTTCCCGCGAAATGTGCGCTTATAGCAAGCACGCGCTTGCCCTTAATCTCTTATCCAAAATTAGATTTAATTTGCGCGAGATTAACAATGCCCGTGATTGTGGTTGCCGGTTCAGCCCTTGCTAATTAAATTTCGGTTGCCCAAATCCGGTGTGGCATTTTTGTGGCTTAGCCGTTCGCGCGCGATTTTACGCAGTTTTCCGGATGCATCCATGAGGATTTTAACTTTTAAGCTCTCACGCGATGGACGTCTTCCGCTCCCTCGGCCTCTATTTCGACCACTTTCGCAAAGTATGAAGATTAGCGCCGCGCTCCATCTGACAAAAAAGGCGTGTCCCTTTAATGGCCACCATTAGCGCAAATGAGGCCGAGCGCCATGCTGAGTGGGGATTTGGCCGCGCGGGTTTGTTGTGCGTGGGCTTCATTCCCCGCCATTAGCTCTCAGCTGCCTGCCTGCACACACTTTTTCCGCTGCCACGGCTCTTTTGCCCTCCGCGCGCCGCAATTACATATATTTATGGCCATACGATAGTAATGCTTGCTGGCTCCCACTCCGGCCAACGAACGGATGTGGCGTCGGAAAAACTACGTACACACATGCGTTCGGCGGTGGGCGTTGAAGGGTTGCTGGTTGCGCAGCGAAAATTTGTAATTACAGCGCCATCCGGCAACGGGGCAAACATGCCGAGGGGCAAATGTAAACAAATGGGCTTTTTTTGCCCATTTTGGCTAATGAGTTTAGAGCTAAGTCAAAAATAAAACACCGAAGGGCCTTTTAATTCTTGACGCTTTGGCAAACTTTAGGCTTGCGTTTAGCGATTTTATGTGCGTTTTGCTCGCATAATGCAACTAATATGCGTTTAGTTTTGGGCTAGGGGGGCAAAAGCAAAGCCAATGGGCCCTTCGTCAATGATTGATGAGCATGTTTATGAAAAACTGAGAAGACGGGAGCAGAGGGGATGGGGGCATGGGCAGAGGAATGGGATGATGCAATTTGCTATTGCTGGGGGATCAGCAAAGTGGGGACGACACACATTCGACAATGGCAACAAATGATTACCAAATTAATAGGAGACAAGACTTTGCGGAAGAGTGATGACCTGATGACCTCTTGATGAGATAGATGATGAGCGAGTGATGCGGCAACCGGCAACGGCAAGTATGTAATTACGTAATTAGGAAGGAGCGCGAGCGCGAATGCAAACAAGATGATGCAATTGCCAAAAAATGATGAAAGGAAAGGGAAATTGAATTGTATCAGATCTTGAATTGTTTTAGTCACGACAATTCGGAAGGCGGTGTGGAAATGGAATTTACTGGAAAAGATGAGAAGGTTTAGTAGAGACTAGAGAGGTAGAGAGAAAACAATACGAAACGCCAAAAAGCGTGTAATCGAAAAATTTAAATGCACGAATTCAGACTCCGCTCAACTGTAAAAATTCAAATTTGGCCGTAAGTGCGTCAGTCAAGTAAAATTTTCTAAGGAGAATGCGATACAATCTTTTCTTTTTTAATTTCATGGGTTAACGTCGTAAAACAATCTTTTCTTTTTTAATTTCATGGGTTAACGTCGTAAACAATTTCTTCCCTTTTTGCGTGCGAGAAAAACAAAATTCTGATGACACGCTTGACTGCGGTAGCGCACCTTGGAACGGTCGGAAATCCATTTCTCATCTTTCCCACTTTCCGTCTATTTAATTATTTTCCAATCTTGAGCGCCCATCCCTTTCAAGCGCAGCCATTTCCTGTATCCTGATGTACTGCCCCTGACACTATGGCTGAAAGTCGGACCCTTGCCTGCACATTCTCCACTTTCCGGACGCGGCTTAGCCTTCGTCCAAAAGTGAGAAAATGGGCGTGATAGGGTCCCGTGCCTTTGTGGCGGAAGAAAGCGCCGAATATTCCTGCCGCGGAAGTGTTGTTTGTGACAAACAGATGTGCATGATGAGCAGAGAAGTGAGGAAATGGATGGGGGAGGGATAAGTGTGCTCGTGACCAGCGCTCGCTTGGTCGGTCGGTCCCTCGCCAATTCAGCCGAGCGGGCCGGCCGCACAATTTTCTGTTTTCTTCGCGGGCATTTCACGTTGGAGCTGCTGCGTTCGCATACAAATCACGTGAACTCGTCTGTAAGAGAGACACGTCGGCGCAAAAGGGAATGAGCCCTTTTGTTTTTGCCAGCTGTGAGGACTGAAGAGGTGAAGAGTAACCCGAGCAAATATCGATTTCTGAATGTTTCCAAAAGCTATCGAGTGCTATAACTAGCTATTACCTAATGTACATTAGTATTTTGTTAGTGCCTATGGCCCTGATTGATCTAGCGTGTCCTATAGCCGGACAATTTCATTCTGCGCCCACTTGGGCGCCGTCAGCTTGGCGCGTCGGGACGGCCCAGCTGCTCCCTCGCCGCTGTTTTTCCTCTGGACCGAGGCCCAGGGCTAGCCATTTTCTATGCAGCAGAGAGCCGAGAGCGGGGCTGTTTGTTTGCCTTCCCTCGGCCGGGATGTGAGTGTTGCGAGAGGCAGCACAAAAGCCCCCACTCGCCGGTCTCATTATTTTCGGGGCCGCTGCCTTCGCACAAATTCGAATGGGAAGAAAGGGAAAAGGTCGTAAACAACGAGCGGAGGGCTCTCTCCCTGCTGAATGATGGCGAATGGCCTTTCTCGGCCCGCGGTGGCCTTCTCGCCATCTGTTATTTTTGTTTGCGCCGCTCATTGGTCGCTTGGGCAGGAACAGAAAAAGACGGAACGCGTTGAGTGGGGGATTGGCCGCGCCGACTTTTGGCCTTCCCAAATCGGAAAGACCGGTGGGGTCGGGGGCTGGGTGCTCAAAAAAAATATTTATATGTATGTAGGTAGTGAAGGGGACAGAAAAGACGAAAAGAGAAAGTGCACCAAAGCAATGCGCAGAATTTGTTTGTTTTTGCAAAACGGCGGCTACAGAAGTGTATTTAGTATTCCCCGCCGCGGGTGTGCTTGTTGCTGTTCCGCTTATCTCTGCGGCGTTGCACTTTTCGGCGATCAGCTGAGATGCGGCACCGTACACACCAAACACTGCTATTAGTTGTTGTGGCGGCCGCTCTCCGCTTATCTGGCCGACTGATCAAACGGGAAATGGGGAGAAAGAAGACTGCTGCGGTGGCTCTCCAGCAGCAGCAGCAGCTCTTCTGCCCCTCTCTCTTTTTATCGAGTGAGTGCAGCGCAAAAAACCGATGACGAATGAATGGGGAGGGAGAAAGAGAGGACGATGGTCGGTTGTGAATTGTGATCCGCCGCCGCTTTGTTTGTTTCTGGCGCACATCACGAAGAACCAAAATAACGGCTGGGGGAGAGAGCTCTCTCCTTTCGAAAGCATCCATTGATCGACGGTCTGTTCCGGAAAATGTCGAAAACACCAACTTTTGAACTTGGCCGTTTGTCCAGAAAATCGCGCAACTGTTTGTCTTCGCATTTGCCCGCTTTTTGACCTTTGGCTGTTTGTTTGCGGGCCGATTTACGCTCTCTGGAAGGGCGGGGCATCAAACCGCAAAGTTGGGCATTTTATTTTCCTTGTTTTGCAAAGTTGCACATTTATTTGCACAGCCAAAAATAAGAGGCATCAGCTCTCCCCATTTCTGTTTGCGCACCGCATTTTGGGCGTCCCATTTGGTCTTTTTTTGGAAATTTTGGTCGGGCCAGTATCGCCGTCCATTAGGGCCAAATGCCATTGGTGCCCACAGGAGGCGAGAAAAAGAGAGAGAGAGAGAGAGAGACTGACTCCGTGTTCGGCCAACAAAAATAGCCCCCACAGCTGGTCCCCGGCGCACCCATTTATTTTGCTCGCTCTCGCCCCTGCTTTTGTGCTGCCCACGCACAAAAAGGGCAGCGGCGTTCTCAAGGCCCAAGGCCACATTTTGTGTTTGGGACGCATTTGGAGGGCGCAGCCGAGCGAGGGCAGAAGAAAGAAAGAAAGAACCGGTTCCGTCCCCTTTCCCAGAAAGGAATGGGATGGATGGGCAGATAGATGGATGATGGAAGGGGAAGGGAAAGTGAGAGGCCCTGGCGGAGATTGATGGTTTTCGCATCTTTGTGTTGGTCTTTGGGCCGTCTTCATCCCCCTTTGTGTCGTGAGACACCAAATTTAATCTGCCTTTCGGGGATGGGACTCGGGTTGTGTTGTCCTCTGTGTTCTGCCCACCTTGGGGGTCGCCCAGCAGTGCAGAGCCGCGGCGGTTCTCTTGGTCCAGCCTGCCGCCGTAGCGGACGCCCAGCACCAGCTCCTGCTGCTCCTCGCGCATCAGCTCCTCCATCTCCAGGTATTGGTGCTCTTGTTCCTCGTCCAGGAAAAACATCTCGGCTCTCTCGCTTCTCGTCGTTGTTATCTGGCTCAAACTCGGCACAATCTCCGGCACTCGGATTGGACTCAGGCAACTGCGGTTGGGGGAGCACACGACCACCGGGGAAGATTGGCGCGTTGTTGCTGCGGAGGCTCAGTTTGAATTCGGCACGATGTTGACAGGCAGGCAGGCGAGCAAGAGCTACCAAACGGGGCTGATCTGAAGAGAAGCGACTCATCAAATGGGCACTCCGGATACGCGCGATTGGGTCACTGGTCAAAGGGCACAAAGGGACTCGGCACGCGAAATCGGCAGTGGATTGGGGCGATTGTTGCGGTAAATTGTTGTGGCGCTGAAATGAGGCGAAGCGGGGCAAAAGTGCGGTGGCGCTGGCTGAATAGAAGCGAACATGCAGAGCCTCCCGCTGCTGTAGGCGCACTTTTGCAAATGTTGGGCGCAGGGAAACGTGTTTCCGCGTGTTGCGGAGCGCCACATTTTTTGCACGTCGCAATTGCAGCGATTTTTCCGAACAAAAAATGCGCCCACCGCCGCACTTATCCATCAAAAACACCGCGCAATTTACTATCTATCCATCATCTATAGCCAGCATTGGCGTTTCGGTAAGCAGTGGATGGATTAGACTTTGGATTGGAGAACACGCAAATGGCGCGAAAAGGGAGCGATCAGCCAAATGGACGCGTGATTGGCGATTTGGATTTGGATCGGGGCGGGATTTGGTCGGATTGGCAGAGTTTGCCAAAACTTTTTCAAAAATATCCTGGCTTTGGCGAAACAATAAACAAAAAAAAGATGGACTGGTGGCTTTGTCCTTTTTACGATTTCCCGGGTAAAATATTGGGAAAAAGGGTGGAGCACGAGTGATGCAATATAGATAGTAGTAACGTTTGGGAGCAATTGGCGAAGGAGGGGCGCTCTGCTCGCTTTTATAGCGCCGAGGGCTCGCTCGCGAACATTCACGAGCGTCCTGCTGGCGGGCGGCCGTGTGACGTTGCATTGCACCAAACCAGTGCAGCCTCGGTGGCGACGGGGCCAAGTTGCGCGTCCAACATTTGTTTTATTGGCCCGCGTGATCTGTATAAATTAGCAAATTGAAATTGGCCAAACCACAAATTTGACCAAAACTGCGAAAATGGAATCTCGACTTTGAATTTGAATACCAAATCTTAGATTCTACCCGTCTGTTCGGGGAACTAACCTACAACTGGTGCGTGTCACGGGCGGAGCAAAAAAGTCAGCAGACCGCATTTATGTAGATGATGATGGGTTCTGGTGGGAGCGGCCATTTTAATGAGCGCCAGAGAACCTGGGGTGGGAAGGGGTCTGAGACGGGAACAACGCACAAAGTTTGCGAACAATTGATTGGCAAATCGGATGAAATTGGGCTGTCAGAGGGGAGTTCGGAATTTTCCCGGCATAAAACTTGTGGGCTTTTGCCGCTTTGGCAGGCCAACGGAATATGCAAACACGCGAGGCGACACATGTCTGCGAGTGCATGTTCACATGCACTCAGGCCAGTTGGGCGCTTTTTACGAGCGACCTGATTGACCCCGGTGGAGCGGGAATGGGGGAGTGAGTGCGGCGGTGGGAGGAATGCGGCGGCCCTTCCCGGCTGACTGTTTAAATTTAGGGGCGATGGCGCTGTTCGCTTCCGCGCTGCCAGCGAAAGCACAGTTCTGCCTCTCCGGCAGGGCGTCACGGGACGAGAGAAGGAGAATGAATGGTCACGGGAGGGAAGGAAAGGGAGGCGAGACAAATGAGCGCCTCCTCCCGAGGAGCAGGGGCGGGAGCCTTTTCCTCTCCCGAATCGACAAAAGAAGCAGGGCCCCCGGGAGGAATTGCATCAGCCCTGGGCACACAACAGACAACACTGTTGTTTGGTTTCCCCAAACATTCTCTCCAAACTATTTCGCTTATTGATATGAAACATTTCAGAATTCGACTGTTTTCGGCAGATCTTTCCCATTTGTGTTGACCTTTCCGCTCTCGCTTTGACCTTTGGGCCATTCAGCTTTCAGCTGCTGTTTTTGATCAACGGAACAGACGCAAACAGAGCAGTCAAGAGCAATTGGCGGGTGTCCTTTGGCGTCCGCCGCGGAAAAAGTGCGGAGGAGGCAAAACAACAGAGTCGAATCGTCTTGGAGTGGATGTGTTTTGATGGAGTGGAAGTCTCCCTCGTTGTTGATCACCACAAAAAGTGTGGCTTTGGCGGGCGAAGGAGGCCGAGACCTGTCCATAGCGGGTGCCGGCCTTGAGCAGACGTGGCTTTTTGTGGCACAAATTATGGTAGCCAACAGTGGATAAACACCGCGAAAGGACCAATTTGGTGAACACAGACATATTTATGGGAACTCGACTCTCGCAAAAAAACCATGTGAGTCAATTATGCCGCGCAAACAACACAAAGGGGGCGTTCGTTTGGGCGTGAACGCGTTGGCACGGCATCCCCTTGGCCGCCGATTTGTTTGGCCAAGCATAATATTAATAATTAACAGGACGTTGGCATCGCCCAAATGGAATGCGGTTTGCAAAAAAACAAGTAGAGGCATTGTTGAGACCATGGACTTCGGTTGTTGGTCGCGTTTGTGCCTGATAATCTAAATCCAATTGTCCAACTCTCGTACTTGGTCCCCCGTCGAAATTCCACTGTTTGAGACCCAGAGGATGTTGCGAAGAAGGCTAACTCCCTTCCGACCAGCGAATTCCTCGCTTCAGCCATCGCTGGGGCAGTTGGCGGAATCGACTACTAAAATAACACACAAACACATGTGCTGTGTGGCGCCCGGATTTGCAATTGAATGAATGGGCGGGGAAGTGGAAGGGAATCTAAAAAAACTGGGGCGGCAGACAACAACGTTACGACTCGCCGCAGTCAACAATTGGGTGATTCCTGGGTTTAGTACATATGTTACAGGCAAAACTGGAAATCAGGCAAAACCGGTAATGCCTAGGCGAAACTGGTGTTGACTAGGCTAAACCGGTAATGACTAGGCAAAACCGGTAATGCCTAGGCGAAACTGGTGTTGACTAGGCAAAACCGGTAATGCCTAGGCGAAACTGGTGTTGACTAGGCTAAACCGGTAATGACTAGGCAAAACTGGAACAAGCTTAAAAATTGTAATTTTCACGTGGGGAATAGATTTT
>VAHH01001257.1:0-12585 GCA_013357305.1 Radopholus similis | reverse complement strand
TCCCGATCCTGTGGCATGCTTGGCTTTATGCGATACCTTTAAATTTGATAGATAATTGTCCACCTGGATTGGGTAGATAATTTTTACAAGTAGATAGTTTGTCCATTTGGGTTGGGTAGATAATTTGTCAGTAGATAGTTTGTCCTATTCCCCAAAGACACTTCCCAATTCCCATTCATAATTCATTTTTAGAAAAATTAATAGATAACTAACTGTCTATTAGTATGGCTACAACAGTAAATTTATCAGACGAATGGACTTTATTCGAAAAAATTCGTCTTTTGGAATTATACATCGATAAGGACAGCGGACTTTGGTAAAAATGTGAATTGTTATGATAGTTAAACCAAAAAATCCAGGGAGGATCGAGCAAATAAGCTTCGCGAAGAATTCGGAAGTAAGAGGCCGACAGATTTCTTCAAAATTGCGGTACAAATTGCAAATAATCTGATTTTGATTTTTACCAATTTTTAATATTCTAGAACGTCAAGATGGAGCTGCACAAAGTGTTCAACAAGCCGAATCCGGAGCACCACATTTTTGGTCTTCCTTCACATCCACGCGGCAAAGAGGCGGCCGAGATGTGGCTGAAGCACTACCGAAAGGAATTGGCCGAGTACCGCGAGCGCCGCAAACAAATGTTCGCAGTGGGTTTGCGCCGACAACTGGATCTGATTCGGCGCCATCAACAGAACAAACTGCCGCCCGAAGAAGTGGAGGCCATTCTGGCCAAGGCGCGCGAACGTGATGCGCAAGTAAACCCTTGATTTGTTTCATCTACAAAATAAAGATTCATTCGAACTTGAAGAGATCGGACCACGAAGAGCATGAAGCAAGGATTAAGCAGACACTGAGCAAACTCCATTCAGAGGACCTCAAAAATGTAAGTGATTTATACATTTTTAAAATTCATAATGAACTCTCAGGTTCGCACTCTTGCCGACTATTGTCACTATCTCCGAGGCGAGCGTGTGCAGGCACCGGCCAAGGCGCCTTCGCCCGTCAAAATGCCGCAAGAGCCGGCACCAGAGCAACAAATCCAAGGCGAAAGAGTTTCGCCTCTCAAAGGTTATTTCCATGTCAATCGTTTAAATGTGTATTCTTCATCAAAAGTAGCAATGCACAAATCGCGTCGAAGAAACGCGCATAGATTGGAAATGGCCGTTCAGCGCATAAAAAAGCACAAAGGGTCAAAAGTTGTTGAGAAAAGCGAGCCTGGAAAAAACGATCAAGAACGGGGAGAGACACTAACGGACGCTTCTTCACCGCATTCAGAGAGCCAAAACATGTTGGTGGGGAAAGGGACGCCAAAGGCCCAAGATGGAAGCGCAAAGGACACAAGCAAAAGGAAGGAGGACGAACAAGTGGTGGTTTTTGGCGCCTCACTGGCCAAATTGGACACCGGGGACGCAATGGCTAGGACCGTGTGCAAAATGGCCGGCCGTGGATCGGCCGAGTTGAGCGTACGTGAGGCCCAAACAGTGCAGACCGATGCCACAATTGCATTGGCCAAAGCAATTTGCTCGGAAGGCGCGGAACGCCAATTCCCCATTTGTGCCGTGGATTCGATGGAACTAAGCATTCCAAAAGCCCAAAATGGTTATTTCCAGCAATAAACATAACTGGGACCTCTTCGTTAAGGAAAACAGTCGCCAGTTCGCAAAATGTCAGAGCGCAAAAAGTCACCGGAACGTCGTGCTTCGCCCGTTCAGCGCAGATTGCGCACCGCGTCAATTGTGGCACCGTCAAGTGAAGCAGCTGTACCATCGGCGCGTTCAACACGAAAGCGACGGTAGGCATTAAATTATGCGATCACAAAATGAGCAAATACACAGACGCGGAGAATCGGGCGACATGAGTGAGGAGTCCACGAAAGTGGAGAGACCTTCGCCAAAACGCAGTCACATCCAACTGCAAGGCAAATTTTATGACAATAATACATATTTGAATGCGACAAACCTTTGCTGCAGAGCTGACGAAGCCAGCGGCCTCCAAATTGGGCTCTCCGTCGATTTCTCCGGTCACTGTCTCGTCAATTTCTTCGGTCACTTCAATGCATGAGACTCCGCTGACGGTCGTGAAAAAGACCAGAACTCGGGCGCAGCCATCTCAAACGCCAGAAAATGTGCAGGAACCGGCGGTCAGACGTTCCCAACGGCGAATGTCCAGCGCCGCCACGGAGGAGTTGTCGCGCGCCGGAACGGAAGACGTTCAAGCGCAACAGGCAAGCGCGGAGACAATTGCAGAAGTGAAGCTGGAAGACGACGAGGAAGAGATCTCCGAATTCACCATGGAAGCCGAGTACTACGCGGAGCAGCGACTGCAAATGCAAGCCAAACGGGAGCAACAGCAGCAGCGACCGGCGGAGGAGGAATCGGTGGTGATTGAGACGGACGAAGTGGAAGGACTCTGTGAGTTGGCCCCAAAGGCCTCCTTTTGTTGACTGGACGTTTGTCAAAAAACGCCAAATTCCATTTCAACAGCCCAGCAAAGCATTTTTTTGGCAAGCAAGTTAGGCTTAGCTTAAATCTTACTTAAGCTTAGTGTTAAAGTAAGCTTAGCTTAAAATTAGCGTAATATTAGTACCCAAGTAAGGTTAGCTTGGATTTTAGCTTAATCTTGGTACCTACAAGCTTAGCTTAAATTTTAGCTTACTTAATCTAGGTATCAAACCTGTGCAATAAAAAAGTATCTCAGACAGGAATCAATTGATCATGAATGCATTTGGCGGTTTTTGACAAACGGCTCAGCACGACAAATCGTTCCATTTCAATTCATTTTGCGTAAAAATTGCATTCAGTTCCCGTCACCTCGACTGAGGAAGATGTGTTCCCGCATGAAGAGCGCAAACGGAGTTGCTCAGTGGGTACGCAAGCTCGCCTGTCGGTTCGCCATCCGGTTGTTGTGGATGAGCCCTTGGACGAATCAGAGCGGAAGTTGTCCGATAAAAAGACGGAAACAACCTCTGCTCGTTCCACTCGCAGTCAAAAAGGTCGGAATCACACATTTCTATGTCTCATATGAAGGCAACGGAATCAATTAAAAACTAGTATACCTCACTTTGCAGTTCCCCACTCGTTGGGCCTGCAAACGGAGCCGCTGAAATTTGCGAAGGAGGATGTGCTGTACGTGGAGCGCGAACCTGATGGCGGATGGCCTGGCGGCTACTACATTCGCACGATCACGCTCGACGAGCAGCCAGTTTCGTCGCCGCGCGCGCGCGCACTGCGATCGCCATCTTCGCATGCGGGCGCGCAGCATCTGCGTTCCGCAGCCTTTTCGCCGCTGAAGCAGCCGCTGTCGGGCGCCAAACTGCGCGGAAGTGGCGCCGGCGCAATGTGCCACTACGATGCGGACACGTGCGCACAAATCGAGGCGGAGAATGCGCAGGCGCGTCAAAAGGAGCTGGCCGAACAGCTGAACAGGGAACGTGCGCTGGCCGCACAAATGGGACAGCAAATGACACGGAAGAGGTGAATCGGAAGTTACGGAGTGTGGAGAATGAACAACGGGGCATTGTTCAAGGAGGCCAAGAGCACAATTTGACAATGCGCCGCCTATTCCCGTCCAAAAGAAGCCGGCGCCGCCAGTCCAGCCAGTGTTCGAAGAAGCTGCTGACTTCAACATCAAGGTGATTCTGTATCCGGAAGGCGGAGACCCGGACGCGGCGGAGTCGGGTGCACCAAAAGTGGAGGAAATGGTCAAAGGTGGGACTTCAATATGCCACTTAAATGGCCCATCTCCATTTTCGCGTCAATCAAATTTAGCGGAAGAATTCGTCTGTTCAACTCCGTCGTTGGATTCCGCGCAGCAACTGCATCATCCACTCGCAGCATCCGGCAGCGCCAAACTGCGCTCGTCGTTGCGTCGCCAGACGGCATTTGGCGCCACACCGTCGCCCGCGGTGGTGGAGAGCAGCAGTGTGGGCGGGAACGGGCTGTTCCTGCGGCCGGGCAACCACACCTCCAACGAGTCGATCCCCAAGCAAGTGCTGCTCACCCTGTGGAAGGACATCCACTCGCATCGCCACTCGTACGTGTTCGACGCGCCGGTCACCGAGTCGGAAGTGCCCGGCTACCACTCGGCCATTCGGCGGTTCGTAAATGCCATTTGTAGGATATTTAGAGCTTTAGCCAATCATTTTTGGAAACTTAACTGTTTTACAAGTTCCTTCGACTAATTCCAACAAAACTCATCCAGACCAATGGACCTGAAGACGATCAAGGGCCGAATCGAGGCGGGCACCATTCGCACATTTGGCCAGTTCAGCCACGCGGTCGTGCAAATGTTCGCCAATGCGGTGATGTACAACAGCAGTGGGCACCACGTGAACAGCTACGCCAAGGAGATGTTGGCCTACGCGCTGAAGTGCATCGAGGTGAGAGAATAGTAGTTTTTTGTTCTGGTTTGCCATATGAACGGACAATTGGGCCCAAAATTTTTCAAACACTCAAAAAAGGGCTATTTGGCCACACTTTGGGTTTAGACGGCTATGCTTAAGCTAAGCTGAGCTTGCCTTGGCTTAGGCTAAAAAGCCTACCTTGGCTACTTACTAGTAGGCATGCATGGGGGTACTGTCTAGCGTTTTTATGAAGTGAGAGGAGTCCAGCGGTACCAAAATCTTGGCAATCCGAGATCCAACCAATCTGGAGCCCAATTGTCCAGAAATTTGAAGCCCAATTGTCCGCTTGGAGCCCAATTGTTAGACATTCATTTTTTCTGCTCTCTCCAGGTTGTCCAATATCCGACCGGTCAAATCACGGCGCCGTCGGGACGGCACAGCAACGGGAGCCACAGTGACGGTGGACGCCTGTCGCGCGGAAGTGCCGCAACGGCCACACCAAAGAGCGGCGCGGTTGGGCGACCGACGAACTCCAGTCGTGGTCGGGCGGCCCCCACCGCTTCAAGCAGTGGCGTGAGTGCTCTGAAAAGGGAGGTGCGCATTTCTGTGGCTTTTTGGGAATGTACGCGCGTTCAAAATCCAAAATTTTGAGGAGCGCCCCATTGGCGAACAGACTCGCCACCTCTTCCAGCGACGCCCTCCGCGCACTCGGCGCTACTTTGTGCAGTAGGAGAAGAGCCCCGAAGATGTTGCAGGCGACGTCGATTTTTCATTTTGGTTTCCAAGTAAAGCGTAAATCCCGTATTCCATTCCCTATTGATGATAGCCAATTCTGTCACGGTCAATGGCCACATTCCTAGCCCTCAACATTTAGTATTTATTTTGATATGTCCATCCTACACATCCATCAATCACAAGAATATTTGTTTGAGAAAAGACACACAAAGTTACGACTTCTTTTAACTGTATTAAATGCACATACCTATCGATGATATTTGTCTTAATAAGGCGCATAATCTTTCCAGAATAGCGAACATGGCGAGCACTTCCGCTGCGGAAAAGTCGCCCGCTGTTGTGGCCGAAGATGAAGCGAATCCTGAGGTGGAATTTGCAGTGAAGAAGGGCAAGGTATGATTTAAAAAACTATTATTAGACCTTAAAAATACCGCGTTTAGTTGCGCCAGAACTTTGCGAATCCGTCCACGAATCCGACTATTTTCGCGATTTTTGCCAATGGCCTGTGGACGTACATGGTGGCGATGGCCGTTACGGGGCGTCCAATCCCTTCATTGTGAGTGCATTTTTCGCGATTTACGCACAAATTCAATTCGCTTGTCCGCAGTCTCACCGGCTTTGTGGCGATGAATGTGACGGGCGGGCTGTGGCTCTGGGAGGCCACCAAGGACTTGGAAGTGTGGGAGGCGTCGAGCAAATTGCGCGAACGGAATTTGCCCAAAATTGTGCTGCCCCGAACAGTTAGCCCCAATGGAAGATGGATTGATTGATTTCTCCCAATTTCAGATCTTTGATTGGGAAGAATTTTCGCGGATTACCAAAAGAGATCAGCCCCCAACTGGATGATCGATATGTGCACAATTGATGGCTGTTTTTGTTCATCATTTTGATTAGAAAAATTTGATTTCTGCTATCATCACTACAATTTTTAGCTTTGTTCTTATTTTCCGAATTTCAATTATATTTTTATTTGTTTGAGATCCACAATTGCAATTAATCGTTTGTTTCAGAGACAAAGGTCCAAACATGACTTCACTTCAACAGCAACTCAGCAGGTTAAAGACGGCGCCCACGCGCGCACTTGCCGTCGAGAGGGACCACTCCTCGCTGCTGTTCGACCCAAAAGAGGCGGCCGCCCACGACCGGAACGATTTCTACAAAATTGGTATTCTCGAAACCGTTACACCCCAACTCGGAGATTAGTTAGACAATTTGACATCCTAAGCTTAGCTTACATCTAAGGTTAACATGAAGTCAAGTCGTTATTTTAGCTTAAACCAAGGCTTAAGCCTAGCTTACGTAGCCTAACGTGCAGCCAATAGGTTATAATTTGTCGATTCGAAATGTTTGACTTAAAAATTCAAAAGGTTCTCTCACCTTTATTGATAAAAAAAAATATAGTTGGAAAAATAAGTTAAAAGATTTCACTACAAAAATCGCCGAGTTGACCGTCGCCGAATCGGCATTGCAGAGTTGGGCGTTTCCCTTCGAAACCAAGGCTAACAGGTTCATATATTGCTCACGTTTGAGGCCTTCTCGGGTTGGCCGGACTGAAGAAGCTGGACGACGACTTCGACGCGTACGCGCCCACACTGTTCGAGAAGAACAAGTTGCACTTCAATCGCGCCATGCTGGGCAAGGAGGCAGCGCAGGAGCTGAACGCGCAGATCGAGGCATTCCTGCTGCGCCTGTTGCCCCATTTCCAGCACCAGTGCTGCAGACAAGTGCTCGAATGGCTCATCTACAACTACCAGGTGTGAAGCAAAACCGTGCTGAGCCGTTTGTCAAAAGCCGCCAAATGGGCGTTTGTTAAAAAACCACCAAATTCCGTTTCAACAGCCAGAAAACATTCTTTTTGGCTCGCAAGTTTATCTTAGCTTAATCTTAGTAAATACCTACATACCTAGGTAAGCCTTTTTTGTTTAGACGTAAGTTAAGCGTAAGCTAAACTTCCATTTGGCGGTTTTTGACAAACGACCTAGCAGAAAGCAAAACAAGGCCAACAAATACCTAAACAAGGCCACAACAAATACCTATGTGCCTACTTTTGCACTCACCAGATACACCTCTACAACGCGGAGTCTCTGTTTCTGGTGTTCCTCCCATTCCATTCGAGCAATGCCTTCGGCAGACTGCTCCACACACTCACGTTCAACTCGCCCGACTGGGAATGGCTCAGTGAATACAAGAAGGATGTGAGCCTGAGTCTCTGTTGATCAGTTAAAAAGCACCAAATCTTCAGGCAGCCCCAGTTCCACTGAACATTTTATGTGAGCATCCATATTTTGTGAATCAATTCAATTCATACGCATGCATCTCCAGGTCGAGCTTGTCAAGCGGGTCGCTCGTACGGGCTGATCTCCACACTCACTTCGTTTGTGCAGCGCGCACTGGACACGCTGGACGATGAATACGTGACGCACAGAGTGCACTTCTACTTCAGCTTCTTGGCCCAACTGTTCGGCACGCTGTTGGAGAACCAGGCTGGCAATGTGGACGCGCAGCTCATCTCCAGACTGATGCCGTTTTTGGGCGTCACATTGAAGTCCAAACTGCCGCCTGTGAAGGTTCAAATTTAGTCATACGTCCAGATCTCGGAGCAGGTCGTTTGGGCGATGGGAGCATTTGATAAGCCATAACTCGGTTAAGAATTGGGCTAATAATTTGAATAAAATGCCATTCGAAAGCCCAAAGTGTGCTCTATCCAAAGATATAATCAGTCGCCAGATATCTCAACAATTAGCCAAGTTATGGCCAAATGTTTGAAAAAATCAGGGATTTTTGGAGTTTTTTGGCCATAACTTGGCCCAAACTGAACCAATCAATTCCAACCCAAAAAGCCATTTTGTAGAGCTTCCATAGCTCTTGTCAATCACTTTTGGGATCTCTCCACTAGCTCTATTCCTTGCCGAGTTATAGCTTCTCAAAGGCACCCGTCGCCAAAAGGACTTGTACCGTCCAGAACTTCCCCATCTATCGATTTTCACTATTCAGTCTTCCGCTGCCGTGGTGCTTTGTGCGCTGAGCTTGAATGTGCACCTTGAGGAGGAGGTGGCCCAGAATGCGCTCCATTCGCTGCTCTACAAACTGCGGCCGGCCACTTTTGAGCTGGCGCTGCACACGATGCTTGTGCTCTGCCAACGGCTGGAGCTGAACACGCTGCCGAGAAAGTGGGGCCAGATGGGGGCCGAGGAAAATGTGCTCTCCACATTTCAGCGCGGTGCTTCGAATTGTGTACAACAACGAGGAGTTGGGAGCGCTGGACAAGATCCAAAAGGCAATGCAAACGTACGACGCGAGTGCCCTACTCTACCTGTACTGGCCCATCCTCATCGACGAGTACAAAAACGGTGGGAAATAAATAATAAATATTCTGTGAAAAACGGCCAAATTCAAACATGTTTAATGTTCAAAAATGCTGCTTGGATCTAAAAATTGGGTTAAATTGATTTGAAAAATTTACTCTTTCCAAAGCCTAAAAGCGATTTTCAGCGATCAATATTTAGGTAATTCATGTTTAAAGTGTGGAATGAATAGAATTGGACTAATAGATGGTGTTTATGGCCACTTTCGTAGTCAAAATCAAAAATTTAGTCCCCCAAAACATGAACCCTAAAAGTTATAGACCCAAACCTTTTTTGGTCTAAAAACGGTCATAACTAGTTTCGACTTTGGCCCAGCGAGCTGAGATGATAGGTTCAATCGATTCCCCAGGTCCATTTCCTTTGTAGACTTTTGCATGGATTTGAAACCTTCGGTTTTAAATAGTTTCTACGGATTTGGCACATGTTCATTCTCAGAATGGATGACAACACACATAATATGCATTTTCTCAAATTCCACTGCTCCTCCGTATTGGCCATTTTTGGCATTTTTTGATGCATTATCCGCCTCCAGGCAAGCACACAGATTGGCGCGACGACTACGTGCAAATGCTGGTTGGCACGATGGCGTTGGAGTGGCTGGGGGTGGAGCAGGCAGGGAAGGCACTGGAGCTGATGCTGGACTGGGCAGAGGAGGAGGATGAAGGGGAGGGCGCCGCCAGTGAGGAGACGGACTCCAAACAACAGATGCCGAAGGCGCTCTGCCGCCATGTGAGGGCGATGGCCATCCGATTTCCGACCGCCTTTGACGCGATTCGAGCGACCAGAAAGGCGCAAGGCGTCGCCAGATTGATGCAACTCTGTCACATCGCGGAACACGAGGTTGGCACAAAAATTGGTGTAAATAAATGTGGAAGTGTTCAGAACGAAATCTCGATTCGCTCTTTAAATAAAAAATCGAGATTACAAAATTTGCACATATTTTTTACCCGAAAAGGTATTTTTATTAAAAAGCATTGATTTTGCTTGGCTTAAGCTACTAGCCTACGTATAAGCCGAACGACTAACCAAGTAATAGGTTAACTTAAACCTAGCAAGCTTAAGCTTAAGAAAAAAACTCGATCAATACAAAAGTCTTTTATTCAATTCAGCTTATTTTGGAATTAAAAAAGTAAAATTTTTGATACAAATACTCTTTTTCGCGTAAAACGAATATTTTCTTTCTAAATTTAAGTGAACTTCCAATTTTACAACTGGAACGCGGATTTTAATTTAAAAAAAATGATCGAGATGACCTTGTTTACCTGTGCCAATCACCGATATAATATTTCTTCGTTCACAGGTCGTGCCATTGGACGAAAAAACGGTGTCCGGCGCTCTGACAAATGGAAGCAATGGCGAAGTGTCCGCCGCCGCCACGAATAGAAGGGAACCAGCGCAGCAGAAGAGGAAAAACACTAGCGCTGCATGGCCCGGACAAGAGGCTGACAAACGCAAGGAACAACGGTTGAACGGGGAGCAGGCGAAGAAGCGCATTAAGCCATGAACATTTGACGCATTCTCACTTTCCCACACATACACACATTTTTTTGTATCACTCTGCTATTGTTGCTCGTTTGTTCTTGTTAAGATTTATATGGCAAAAAGTGTTGCGCACAAATTCTCCCACAAACCAAAGCAATACCGACAGATTTTGAAAGGTCATGTGAAATTATTAGATAATAAGCAATACGAATGAGTAATGAACCTATGAGAATTGGGAAGACAAAAGTCATTAAATTATGTACAGATGAGGGTTGGGATCCTTGGGATTGGCGTCGGCGATAAAAAAAGTGTACTAGTATAATATGTGTCCCATACCCAATGATGATTTAATGACGTAATGAACGAATAAATTTACTAATTCTACAGCCAATTCGGGTTCGGGTTGTGGTTTAGATTAAATTTAGAGCATTTTAACATTTTAATGATTAATTGCACTCGCCTTTCAATTGTAGATTTAAATGAGGCAAAAAATACAGTAAAAACAAAAGCGAAAAAAGAAGCTTACAACACCTCCGATTCCCAGGACGTCTCCGTTCCAAGTACTAAGGAGGCCCAGCGTTGCTTAACTTGCCAGATCGGACGGGATGGCGTGCTTTCAACGCGGTATGGTCGTAAGCGAAGGCGTGGATGGGGGAGTGGAGTGAAGAACCAAAAGTGAGTGGTGGAGAAAGAGAAGGGAGCCTTCTGTGGAGGGGGGAAATGAGCGAGAGATGGGAAATAGAGTGGGATGAGGAGTCTGTTGAGGCGCTGGGAGAGGCAGCAAATGCAGCCCCATTGGTTCCACTCGCCCCATCTAATCGTTCAATTGAACAAGGGCAGATATTCTCTTCCATTCACCCGTTTCTTTGGTTTAAATACCCAAGTTTGAGGTACTTGGCGTTTCCTGCCCTCTCAGGGTGGCATGGAGTAAATTTTGGAACGCACCGCTCGTGTCGGGTGGTGCTTATACTCAATTAACAGAAGAATTGAGAATCATCAAGAATGAGTTTGTAGCTGCTAATGTGAGTGACAAATGTGGGGGCAAAGGAGAAACTTTATTTTGGACATAAAACAACCCCTTCCAGACAAGGCGCAGCCGAAGGGCGCAAGAAGGCAGCAACGCTGGTGGGCAAAGGCAGGTGTCCAGAGTCCAGATCGTCTGAAAAGCGGGGAAATGGGGAACCATATGTTATGTGACATAATAATTAATAATGTAGTGAACTCTCTCTATCTCTCTCACCTGCAAATGGCGCATCAAAATGCGCGCGTATCGTTCGGCCTCTCGTTGGAGCAAATCCTGTCCTCGGGCTGAAAGTCCGCTGACCGCTAAAATTATTTATCATTTTAAATTTGATTGAGTTCTTCTTCACACATTTCGACCTGAATGTGCCAACATAATGGCTCGGAGCAACAGAAATTCCTCAGCTCCCATCTTCAGTTGGTTGAATTTGTGCATCGATTGGTGGTACAATTGCCTTGCCAGTGTACAGACACTGAATCGGAATTCACTCGCATATGGATTCAGAGAATTTACTAGTCTCACTTTGGATCGTTCTCGCGTCTGTAGAACGAGTATGGGGTGATTAAGGCGCCCGGCGTTATCACCAGCTCGGAGTTCAGCTTCGCGGAATGGTGGCGCTGGTTCAGCCCGACCAGCGTCATGCCGGTGTAGCTCACTAAGCGCGCCTGTTGATAAGTTTAAAAATGGTTACTAAATTTATAATGATTAATGATTAGTGATTACTGATTACCTTATCGTTGATGTCCAGTTGCGCAAAAAAAGGGTAATGATTAATGATTACTGATTACCTTATCGTTGATGTCCAGTTGCGCAAAAAATGGCATCGAACGGAACAGATCAACCACGGACAAGCACTCATTGATCAACACATTGTATTTGTGTGGCGCTTTTATGTTTCTGCTCGCCGCATAACTTTCGTACCGATGCAATGGCATACGAGGCCATGCCTTCTAAAAATTGGCAATTAAAATCAAACACCCATTCATTAAGCACAGGTACCGAGATGCCCTCAAAGTTGTCCACCACACTTGTGTTCGTGGACAGCAGAAGTTCCGCCAACGATCCAAATTGCTCCAGGAGGCCCTCATTTAACATGCGGTCCTGCTCATTGAATCGGTCCAATTTGGTCTCAAAAACGGCAAGTGAATGCAGAGTCCGCTGCATTTCCAAGTGTTTGTCCGCAATCGGATCAGCCACAACAACATTTTCGCCCACAGATTGATTGCTTGTACCCTGCTGGTCTAAACAACAAATTGAAATGTTGAGATTATTTGAGTCTTGCCTTCCAATTCCAATGAAAAGTGTTTCTCTGCTTGTTTGTCAATCTGAATACAAATAAATATACAAAACAATGTCCAGAAATCTCACATATCCGTTGAACTTTTTGAGTGCCCCTTTTTTGCGCTTCTCCAGTGCCTCAAAGAATTGCTGGGTGTTCGGCGTCTGCTCGACCAGCACCAATGTGTAGTCCATCCCCTTGAAGAGGCACCAATCCAGGCGGCAGCTCCGACACCTTGTGTCTTAATAATTTAACCGAGAAACTGAAAATACTATTCAAAAAACTAGTGTTGAGCGGTATCGAGATCTCGGTCGGTATCGGTCGAGATAATATCGGTTTTTCAATACCGATCTCGACTTCG
>VAHH01001256.1:0-12609 GCA_013357305.1 Radopholus similis | reverse complement strand
GGCAGCCAATTTCGAGGGAAAATGTTAGTCCCGCAACTGCTCCTGTGATCTCGGAGTGTGAGGGCTCCTATGAATACCAACGCGCTAAGGCACAACTTTTGTGGAGCTTGCCGCTGGTCGACAAGGACAACCGAAGTGGCACGCTGGAGTTCAGCACCCCCAATGGGCATACAGACCACTTCTTCCCTGTCCATGTGCGGTTTGCGTCCAAACAATCCTGCGCAATGATCACGGTACTTTCTTTCGTCGGGGTCGTAATAATGGCGCAAATAGGTCGAAAATGTGGAAACGATGCAGGGCGGGGAGCCGGTTGAGTACACCGCAGATGTGAGCATGTACACGGAAAAATACGAAATTGTGTGATCGGAAAGGACTGGGACCGACCGCACTATCAGCAGACATTTTTTTCACCATTCAATGCAAAATGTGATTGGGATTTTGGGACACACAGTTGAATGCACTTTAGCAATGCGCATATTTATTGTACCGTTGGTTGATTAAAGGTAGTTTTTTAACGGAAACAATTAAATTTAAAAACCCTTAAATTGACTAACAAAGTAAAAATATCCGCAACTATTATATATGATAGTTTTTTCCAATATCTACCTATTATGCCTGTGCCTCTTAAAGACAAATCCCCTGGACTGAATTTAATCAATCACAGTGTGGAGGGAGAATAGAATTAATACAACAGACAACAAAATAAAGGGGAAAGGCGCAATCAAAAAATCACAATAATTTCCCTAAATACCGCCATTTTCCGGACGATCTTCGCGAAATGCACGTTCCAGATTCCCGTCTTGAAGCAGGTACGCCGGCAAATATCTGTCAATTTGAGTGTCTGGGTCAATCACGGAACGGTATTTTACCGCTCTTCGCCGTCTGCTCCTCCCACACGTAGTGCTGGGTTTTTAGCTGTGCTGGAACGCTCCCCAAGGGAGGAGTAGCCCTCATCGTAGAGCCGACAGTACGGGATGCACAAATCGCGAATTCCCTTCCAAATCTCCTGATAGCCCCAATCGAGCAGCGGGCAAACGCGCAAGAAGCGCGGCCAATCGGCGTCAGTCCATTGGCATTTCGATCGCATGAAGCGGCCCCTCGGGTCGGTCGAGCGGGATCCCATCAGCACCACCTCGATGTGCGGATGCTGCTCCTTCAGTTGAGTCAGACTGCTCTTCATAGTTTTGGCGCGCAGTTCCACCATAGCGAGCTTGTAACTGAAATTAAAAAAGCATTTCCTATCTTTTGGATTACTGCATGGACAGAAAAAGAATTGCTCCGGGAGAGGCTCGAACTCTCGACCTTCAGATTACTCAGGGGGATTATGAGACTGACGCGCTGCCGACTGCGCCACCGAAGCAACTGCCTATGTTTCAGACATAGGCGACTCATACCACAATTTATGAAGGAACAAACAAGATAAACTTGCCCCATAGAAATGGAGCGCACGAACTGTACTAGTTCCGGAAACTCATCGCCCTCAATGAAAAACCCATCAATTGGGGTGTCCGCGCCGAATTTTTTTGTCACGCATATTCGGAATAAATGCAGCAGGAGAGTGCAATCCTTGCCTCCGTTGAACGAAATTGCGACTTTGTCCATGCTAAATATTATAATTAATATTTAAAATTCACAAATTCCAAGTTTACCTGTATTCTTCCAAAATATCGTTTATTGTTTGCATGGCTGCGTTAATTTTGGCCGTAAATTCCTCTGGCTGTCGTCTATAATATGCGTCTAACTTCTGCATGCAGTCTGCCCAAGGTTCTGGGTCATATTCCACAATCCAATCTGACGAATCAAAATTAATGTGATTGATTTTTTTTTGTGAGAGATTGAACCTGCGAACTCATTGCGCAATGCACTCAACGCCAGCTCTCCCGTCCCAGTTGAATTTGCTTCAACGTTAAGACGTGTCTTATAGTAGCTGAAATAGCAGTGAACTAACTCCTTTGCAGGTGATTAGTGTTCGCTCACTTGTGCCCCATCACTGGGTATGAGCCAATGGTAACCCCTTCATCCGCGTACCGGTTCGCAATTTCCGTCAGCTTCTGGTGCAAGTGAATTTCATTCTTTCTCAGGTAGAGATCGTGAGAGAAAAAAGCGACCATTTCTGGTGTCGGGAACAAACTTTTCTGTGCTCAATTCTTCATTTTCAGTGATGATTCGTATTTATAAAATCGGACTTCCAATTGGAGGAATGACTGCTCGCAGAAACGAGGAATACCGGGAAGCGCGATCACGTTGCGGATTTGCACCGATGGAAAATTGTTTAAGTCACTCGGATTTTGCGGAGGTCGTTGACTTCCCCAAAGTAGACTGGCCGATACGGGCAACAGACAAAATTTGTTCAATGCCTCATTGACATCTTTGAGCTTTGTCTTGCGCAGAAACATTTCGGCCACCCTCCGCAACTCTTCATTCGGCGTCAACTGGTCACCGAACGCTGCAGCTAGACCTTCGAATGTTCGATCGTCGTGCGTTGGCCCAATGCCTCCGGTCGTAAAACTTAAGAAAGCAATTTAATAGGAGTCGTTATAATTTGGACTCAATTTTGCAAATTAAGAAACTAGAATAACACCCACACAACGTCAAATTCGCTGCTAAACCGGCGTATTTCTTCGGCAATCTCAGGCACTTGATCTCCTATGATCGATATCTATAGGTTTGAATATTGAAGTTAGCTTTAATTCAATCAAAATTGAAACCCTCTTCACGATCACGCCTTTGGTGTGTAAATGATTGCATAGGAAGTGAGAATTTGAATCCTGAGTCGAACCTTTGAGGATCTCATCGCCGATCACTGAAATGAACAATTCATATTTTCAATCTCATATATCATCAAACTAAAAATATATAATAGATATAGCTAAAAAGCGGTACCAATAATCCCGGCCGTGATCCTGCGTCCATGTGAGATCCCTTCTGTGGATGAGGATCCGCTCATTCTGCCCAAAAATAACCAGCGGAGGAAACGCTCTAAATGCATTGACGTGTCAATAGGTTTATTGTAGTAATGGTACATAAATGTAAACTAGGTAAATATAAAGGCATGATTAAGCGATTAAAGTGAAAAAGGATAAGTTTTTGTGGTTCCCAATCGAAGTTTCATTCGATTTATATTTATATTTCGCTGGATCAAAATCTGTTGACTGATGTTTTCGGGAGGGGGGGGGGGGGGGTACTGTCTAACGCTTAAATCCGCAAATGTCCAGTCTGCAAGTGTCGGCGTACCAATATGGATCTCCCAGTCCCAGCGTCCCAGAAATCTATTGTAGAATTTTTCAAATTGTTTTTTATTTTTCAATCGAATAAGTATGTACGTAGTTGAATCTCAATGGCTATGTTTTCATTAACCAATAAAATCATTAATTTAAATTTTAAATTTTAAATTTATTGTTTATTCCCATGTTCCTCTCTCTCCTTTCTCTCAAGTTCGGTTCTTTTCGGCGGTGATGCGGAGTACGCCTTTCTGGTTGAAGTGAGACTTGATTGTGCGCGCATTGACACTCTCAGGCAATTTGTAGCTGCGGTTGATCTCATGGCTGAACGTGCCAAGGTCGTGCTATAAAATCGGAAAATAGGTAGCCCACTTAATACTGAGTTACTAAAAATATGAATGAATGAATACCTGCGCGTGGATTGTTAGTTTGTCTCCCATCACTTTCACCTGCAAACCATTCAGTTTATCAATTGCAATTCATCGAGTTTGATGATCTATCCCACCTCAATCTCCTTCGGGTTGAAGTAAGCCATGTCCAGATCTGCTTCCCACTTGTCCTCCTGAGTCCACAAATAACATGGGTAGGTAGTTCAACAAAATAACTGTACCGTATCTTGCAGGTCCACTCGGCCATCATTGTGCTATAATTGAATTAAAAAATGTTCTTTTGGAAGCAAATGCTTGTTTACTTGCAGAGGCCAGTCCCACTGGTCGGCGACGAAGTCATGTGTCACTTCGATCTTCTGCATTTTGGTTTGCTTGGTTAGTATTAGTAGTAGGGATTCGTTGTGTTTTTTGATTGGACCAAAGAGGCTTTCCACCGGCTTTTATACACATTCGAGAGCAAAATCGGACGGGAATAGTAAACAGGGATCGAATGGAAGATGGAAGAAGCGTTTTCGACAACAATAACAAAAAGAGGAGATGAGGAGGGTAAGTGGAGGGTCATGTGGCGGCGGTCCTTTGGCAAAGGTTTGATGAGGCCCATTTCCTCAGTCTCTTGGTGAGAGATGCGGAATGGGCCCATCTGTCGCCCCTGAAGGATAGAAGAAACTGATGACTTCTAATTTGAGTATCCTGCACTCAATCCTCTCCTCTGCCTCTGGCACAAACATGTTTACGGCAAGGAACACACTTCTTTTTGCAAAAAGGCTTTGGTTTTTCTGCAAATTCCAACGGGCAATATCAAATGGTTCGACAAAAATAGGAAGGATAGGAGCACATGACCCGTCTTCCTAAAATTGGCACAAAAACAAAACACAACTAATCAACAACAAAATGTTGTCCCTTCGCTTTTACTTTTTGATGGCAAAGTTCCTTTGTTAACGATTGTTCCAGAAGTTGTTTTCACTTGAAACCAAAACGATCAGTAGTCAGTTCGTTGATCAGACTAGCATCGTGACAATATCATTTGAGTGAACTATTTCTCTCAAAGGCATATTAGGTAAAGAAAGAGTTGATACTTTGAAACTGAGACCTAAAAGTGAGTTACAGAAGATAGTGTCGCAGCAAATTCGGATTAAAACGCAGCAATTGCTTGAAAATATTTGGCGCCAAAATTTTGAGGCTTCATAATCATAACTTTGTCCGAAATCGGCAAGCATTTGCTTCCCATTTGTACATATTTCCTTTTCATCCACTTTCCTTTGCAGCAGACTTTGTCTAGAGTGGGATGAGAGAGGCAGAGTAAAATAAATTGAGAGATTGTGATTGATTTGGCCGGCTTTGGCTGACCAGCCGGTCAGCAAGATGTGTCAGTTGGTGCCTTCCATACCTATAATTCTTGGTCACTTCTGATTTTATTGCCCCAAATTCTTTCCAATTATAGGGATAAGGAAAGTTTCAGTGCTACTAGTGCCCTTCAGTGTGCTGATATGCAACCACGCCAATTCTGCATTGTTTCGGCAAACAACAATTCAACGCCGTCGGCCGAAACCGAAAATTCTTCATCGCCTTCACTGCGCCGCCGGCGCCGAAGTCGGGCGCACATCGAATTGGCGCCGGATGCAAACAGCCATTTGAGTGTGCGGCGGGAACTGTTCCACAGCAGCGGGGTGAAGGATGATATTTCGAAAAGTGAGCTTTTTTGTCCACAGCAGACCGGTGCTGACACCAACAATGCTAGCCAGCGAATTGGGGAGGCGGAAGCCCAACAGCTGCTATTACCCATGGAAACCACTGTTGTGCCATGCACGTCCCTGTTCCCGCGATGCCAGCACACAGACTGGGAAGCGTTGCGCGAATTTCGCCTGCAAGAGCTCAACGAAGTGAGTGTCTGGATGTGATTTGAATGGGTCGAGTACATGAGTGGTAACCGTCAAGGTATCAACAATCCAACGCTCTCCTTGCAGATGCGTCAGCGCTTCACGCAAATGGAGAACACGATGCGCTGGTGGCTCGCGTCGGCGGAACAATGGCGCGAAAAGTGGATGGCAGTGAAGAGTGAGCGCACACGTTTCCGCGAGGAGAATGGGCGACTTCGAAACGCACTTTCGGCGGCGAATGTGACGAAAATAATTTGTGCAAAAATGGATGGACTCTGTTTTCACTTTTCAGGCAGAAATTCGCTCTCTGAAGCACGCAAAGGAGACAAAAGAACAAGATTGTCTAAAAGAAGTGGACGAGAAAGTGGTGCAGACGAAACGGCAAAGCGATAGAAGGAGCACTATTTGAGTATTTGAACGATACTTTCGTTTATTTTTTAAAACCAAATTAAAAATTATTATATTTTACAACATTCTGCGACCAAATCGTCCGATCACAATTACCACAATTCACATCGTGCACTCTGACTGGGATTCAGCCGAGTCCCAGGCGCGCATTGGAATGCGTCTGCGAACGCCTGGAAATTGCTCAGCGGCAAATTGACGCGCGACGGAGTGTAAGAGTGCTCATCCTGTGCGAAGTGGACACGGAGTAGCGGCGACTTAACCTCGCATCGGTGCTGCGGGGCAAGAATCGAACAACAAATAGAGCGCTTCATTTATTATTATTAAATACAAATGCATTGGAGATGAAGAACAGCTGTTCCTCGCTGTACTGCTCCAGGCCCTTGACCCGCTTGGCGTTGGCGTCCCCCCGCCTCCTGTAGCGCTGCCACCCAGCGAAGGCGGCCTTCAGCCCCCCGTTGTCCGCAATGTCCTCCCCAGTGGTGAGATGGCCCTCTTTGCGGTACTTTTCCTTCTGCAAACCCCTGCTACTGCTACCCGTCCACACCTCCCCCAGTCATTCCCACCCAATTTGTGGCGTATTGCCGCTCAAAGCAGCGTTTCCTTTGTTCGAACGCCCTCCTTGTGCGCACATCCCACCAGTCACGTTTCTGTCCCGCCTTGTCGTACTCCCTGCCGAGAGTGTCGAACCCGTGTGTGATCTCGTGGCCCATCACGTAGCCAAGGGCGCCTGCAACTTGTCCAGTACGGACCATTTGTATTTTGGCAACCAAAATTGAACGCGTCTGGGAATGAGCGATTGAACAGGGGCAGCTGGAGCAGCGGAGACATGACGATGAATCGGTTCAGCTCTGGCATGTAGGCGGCGTTGAACATGAACGACTCCAAATAGCCGGAGTCTGGCCACAGCATTGCGTTCCTCTTCACTGCAAAGGCGAAAAGCGATAGGCATTTCCCTCCTGGCAGATTGCTCGCCTTGCATCATCGTGTTCAGCCAGCTCAGTCCCCGTCGCAACTGCAGCTGTCCGTACAGGCGCTGCAACTCAACCGGGCGCAAAGTGCCCGCGTTGCCCACAGTGCCCTTCATCGCCTCCAATTTCTCCATGGCGTACCGCTTCGTCCCTGGGTCCACCCATTGGGTGTCTGCCAACAGCCCTCTGCACAGCGAATGAACTTCAAACTTCAGCCTTTCTGGGACCTGAACCCGATGCGCACATACTGGAGCATTGTGCTCGCCTCGCTTGCTGCCGCCCTCTGTTTCTGGGATTGCGACTCGATGAACAGTATGTCCAGCAGATGCTTGAAATAGGGCATCACGTAAGCGCCCAGACAGCTGCGCTTCCCCGCATGCGGGTTGGCCAGTTCCTGCGCCATCGGCAACATGGCCCAGATGTAGTGCCACTTCAGGTGGTCGGACACCAGTTCGGGCCCACTTCTGAAATGCAACACATTCGAGGCCAAAGGATTTGTTTGCCCACGTTAGGGCCAATTGGTTCACATAGTTGGCCAGCCGAGTGAAGTACTCCCTCGGCGCAAATACGGTTCTCCCTCTGCCCCCCAAAAATGTCTGGAAGAACTGCTGCCAGTTGAAGGGGAAGAGGGCTCGCGCCATCTTGCCCAACTCCGCCATGTCGACTCGCTGGAATTTGTCCATCAGTTTCGCATTCCGTGCTATGAAGAAACAATTCCAAATATCAATCCTATTTGGTTCACTGTTGAAGTCCTGCAACGATTGGTCGAACCGGAGTAGTGCGTCAACACGGTTTTCGGCCTGATTGGGGCGCACGTCGCCGGCTTGGAAAAGTCCGCTCTGCGCATGGAAGTCCACCATCAGTCTTCGCATTGTGTCCTTGAGGGTCTGCTCCGAATCCTTCCCCGCGGCGCTGCTGTCCACATCCACATTTCGACTGGATCACAACACTCCCCGAAAAAACCTGAGTGGCAGCAAATAAATGTAGTCCTCGGCATCGTTTGCGCGGGAAACACGTCTTATCCTGAAGAACGGCACAAACGGGTACGCCCTTTTCAGCCAAGCGTTGTCCAGCAGAATCTGGCGTCTGGAGACCGACTCTCGATGGATTCAACGTTGCCCCGTCTCACCTCGTCCACTGCTGGGTGCCCAACCAGTCCTTGACGTCCTCCACCAGGTCTCCGGGTTTCGGCTGTTCCGACAGACACTTCTGGTAGAAGAGGTACATCTGCGAGAAGTGTCTGTCGGTGCGGTGCCTGTCCCGCAATTTGGGGTCGTTGATCACATCTGGGCTCGATCAAAATTCCAAGATTGTTGGGGATAAACAAGACGCCAAAATTTGAATTCGTCCCAATAAGTCCACCGAAAAGTTTGCCGATGATCTGCTGTCCGGCCAATTCTTCATGTGCGCCTCGCGTCAGCATCCGCTCTCTGGCCATTTTGTGGTACCCGTCGCATACAAATTTGTAGAAGTCGTCGCACGGGTCCAGCCGTTTCGTTTGCTGTCCGAAGCGCAGCGATTCCACGAGTTCGGGATACTCTAGCAAAAGTGACCGGAGAATACATATAATGGTTTCAGAACACCATTTTCCCCTAATTTCCCTGTTTTTCGGACCAATTTGCGTTGTGTCTCCCCAATTTGCGCCGTCGAGTTGTCTGTTGGGCCAATTCCCGTCGAATGGACTGTTCTCGTCGAAATACCGCTCATCCACATAATATTCTCCTTCATCTTCATCGCTATCGCCATATTTTTGCCTTCCAAAGTCTCGATCTTTGCCAAAGTCTTGCACGTAAATTTGCCGCTTCTTCAAGTTCACGTTGCTCTGCTGTTGTTGCTCTGGTTTGAGCAAAATCTGGACACCAAAACTCCCCAAACTTATTACCTTCTGCCCTCGCCCCCACAATCATGGGTCTGTCGCTTGCCGGATCGAACACACTTCTGTACACCGTCTGTCCACCGAACGCGAATCCAGAGGCAAAATTGGCAATCAAAAGCAGCGCAATTCGGCAAAACCCCCAATTCCAATTTGGTTGCAGCTTCATTTGGGTAAATCGGAAATGGCAATTTGTTGGAATGAATGGAGCTCCGAATTTAAAACGGAATATTGTTGTTCTTGTTTGCCCAGTCTCCACCCTTTCCACAATAACCGTGGAATTTGGGAGTTACCTACAAAGTGTGACACCATTTGCGGACCCCCAAAAAATTTCACGCCAATTTCAAAAACGATCAGCGTTCAACTTTCTCTTGCTGGCTTGTCATTTTTGCAGGAAAGAATTGTCCACATTGAATCGATTGGAAATGAATTGTTTTCTATTTTGGGCGGAAATGGAGTGAAACTGCAAAATTTGCTATAGAAAAGCAGTGTTTGCAGTAATAAATAATAATTATAGTAATAATGATAAACTGTAAAGCGCATGGATTCGCCGAAATTGGCAAATCCAAAACTCGTTTTTGAAAATTGACGAAAGGATTTAAATTAAATATGTATTTTTAGTTTTATTCAAAAATGGAACTGTTTTCTTTTTTCGCCGTCCTAATTGCCAGCCCAACTATAATTGGGGTCAGTGCCGTCACGCAGGATGTGGCGATGACCAACAAGGAGAATCTGATCTGGACTTCGTTTGTGCTGGACCGTGCCACCAGAATCTACAGATTTGACGGTAGGCACTTCCGGTCTCGTGCGGAAGATGCCCGCCTCCCAACAATTCTTCCCAGGCCAGTTTCAGCAGCATCGCATTGAGCAACTGCTCAAACTGTACAAGGACGGCGGGAGTGTCCAGTCGAACGACGCACTGGAGTACGAGGAGTACAAAGAGCTGCGGAAGGCAAGGCTGCCCTCAAGGGTGGCGGACAAGTTCAAGAGCGAAGTGAACCGGTTGAGAGCGAAAGTCACCGAATTTGCGGCCGTGCAAGGGCGGATGGAACTCATCCGGGAGCCGGAGGCAGTGTACGCCTCAATTCTGTGCTGCCAAGACGAAACCACCAAAAGGGAGCACCAGCTGGCGGCGGAGTGCAAAATGTTCTTGTGAGTTCGGGAAGGGGGGGGGGCGAAAGGTATTTCCATTCCCCAGATGGGGGTTGCTGGCCGAAGGCGAGGTGAGCTGCTGGCTGGACGTGTTCTCATTCATGCGGTCTACCGAGCCCGAACACGTGCTTCTGTCGCAGATATTCCAGATCGCCTCCATCCAGAGCGCCAAACTGGACGTCCTGGTGCTGGAGTCCATGTTCGAGCTGCACGACAGGAATGCGCCCAGGCAAAGGCAGAACAGGCGCAAACGGTCGCTCTGGGGCGACTTGTTCTCGAGCAAGTCGAGTGCAGAGGGCGGCACCGGCAGGTCCTCATTCCGCCGTGCAGTAATTGAAGGCGCCGGCCCGATTGGCTTGTACGCGGCGCTGCAATTCTTTTTGGCGGGAATGCAAGTTGCCCTGGTGAACGACCGCGGAGAGCACTACAAGCGCAGCCGCACCATCTACCTGGACCAGCGGTGGATGACACAGCTGCGCATCTTTTTGGGCACTCGCTTCGACGAAATGTTTGTGGACGGGCGCGCTCTGGGCAAAATGCAGCCGGGACAAGTGGGCCAGCTGAGTCTGAACGAGCTGGAGGACGTGCTCAAGGAACGGCTGGCCGAACTGGCCAGCTACGTGAAGCACAGGACGCACGACGAACAGCGGTTTGCGCTGCACTACGAGTCCAGTTTGGACCACATTGAATACCCAACACGCGAAAACGGAAAACAGTGCCACGCAATTTTGGGGGCGAAGCGGGGCGGCGGCCCATCTGTGGAAGAGTCCTCCCCATTTCCGAAAATCCCGTTTGACCTGCTCGTCTGTGCCGGCGGCGCAAACGATCGCATACGCAATGAAGTCATCGGTGAGAAAGTGCTCTTGGCTCCATTACTTGTGCTTTGTTTCCGTTCCAGGCAAACCCGAGGTGCGATTGGTGTCCAAGCACTACGGGGTGGCCGTGTTCAGGAAGGGGAACTTCGGCATTCGCGCATTCCCCAACGAGGTGGCGGCCTTCAATGTGGACATGGAGGCGATCAGGACCGAATTGGAAGCACAGCGGTTTGATGAAGAGATCGCGAGAAATGTGGACTTGTCACCGGAGATCAAGCAAAAATATGCGCGTTTCACAGATCAGCTCATTGAGCGCGAAGTGGACGCCAGTGGTGGGCATTCTGAACCAATTTTGTCTGCAGACCCTTCAGATGGCGACCCTCCTCTTTCGATTCGCATGTTCGAGAACCGAGCAACCATCGACTTCTTCACAGTCACTCCACCCGCAATGGCGGAATTCTACGATGACTTGGACCGGGTGAAACGCTCGCACCCAGAAAAGAGCGAGGCATACTCCAAATTGCACCTGAAGTTCGACCGAAAATGGTCATTTAAGACAAAATCAACAGAATAAGTCTATTATTGGGTTTTCAGGTTTCTGGCCGTGTTTGATTTTACGCTGGCACAACTGAACCCCGCGGCGGTTGGCCGCATCCAGTTCAGTCTGCGCCCGGATGGAGAGCCCGGACCTTGGGACACGCAGAAGATGAACTTCCACCAGGATCCGGTGAACACCGCTTCCTGGTGGCTCACAATCACTGCCATGCAGAACGCAGTGGGCCAACTGCGCGGAGGCGCCGCACTCGCAATAGCTGTCGGCGATGCGAACGCATCGCCGCACTTCAAATCGGCCAGCGGCATCAGCACAGGCGAGCGGCACCCCAAAACGCCCAGCAGAGGGACAGCCTTTTGTTCAGGCAGAATGGGCGTTGAGAAGGTGGCACAATTGGTGAGCGACTATCTTGGCGGCAGCCACATCAAATCGGTGAGGGAACTGGCCGAAAAAATGCGCCGGACGCTGCTCTCGGTGGCCGAAAGAGTGGTCAGGAAGGCGGGTCAGTTTGTGAAGCTGATCTAAAAGTTAAAGGAAGACTGGCATTTTGGGTTCAGAATATCGATTTCTACAATTTTCGTGTTCTTTTCAGTGTTTTGGGCCTCAATTCTGTGTACTTGATTTTCCTGTCTACCTAAATTTTGGCCAATTTCCTCGCCCGCAATTGTTAGTCCAGGACCAGGCCTCTGTCCAAATCGAAATCAATTGTTTAATTTGCACTTTGTTGTTCCACTTTCTTTCGAATGTGAAAATATTTTGTTGGGAAATAGATCACTGCTGCTGCGCTACGTCAACAGAGGTGCAGTAGAGGAACTGGTTGTTGAGAATGCGCAGAAATGGAATTGGAGGCCAGGCAAAATGAGGGGAAAGGTCCGCCAAGAGCAAACGGAGAAGTGTCCCCCAATCGTTGTCCAATTGTTCCATTGCCGCAATAAATGTGTTTACCAAATTGATCGCGGCTGCGCAATCATTCGCGCCCATTGAGCACGTCACAGACCGCGCAAATGCTGCATAGCCCATAATCACAAGTCACAACAATCATTATTGCATTGGACTATGAATTGTCCTCAAAATTTTGGCGAGCCCCCTCTGTTAGCATCCAAATTAAGGAAGAATAGGAAAATTCGTACCTTCTGAGGTGGAAAATTGGGGCAGCAAAAGAAGAAAGGAACTTGAAGCCATGGAAACTGAGACAGACTGCTGCCACTGGTCCATTGAAAATTTTAAATTTAGACAAATGTTGGCACTCTCCAAAAGAACTGAGTTATAATTCGGATAAGTATAATCACCGCCCTATTTTGGAGAAAAAGCGCCCTAATTTGTTGTGTCCCCCCCTATTTTTTCAAAATTAGG
>VAHH01001255.1:0-12614 GCA_013357305.1 Radopholus similis | reverse complement strand
TAATTTGTTTATTTTTGAATTTTAATAAATAATTTATTTTATTTTTCGGAAAGGGCTCAGAACTTTTGTTACACCCTAAGTATTTGGGGGCACAACCACGGATGCGCGTTTGCAGATCACGCAGCGCAAGTTCGAGTACGAGGTAGGCAAGTGGGACGAGACCGGCAACGACATCATTGCGCTCGCGAAACGAATGTGCCAGATAATGATGAACATGACGGACTTCACGAAGTGGGATCACACCCAATCGTTGTAGTTGGTCTACTCGCATTCTAGAGGTCGCGGTCCCTACAAGACGACAATGGACGTGATCAAGGCGGCGCAGGAGATTTCGGAGAACGGAGGGAAGTTGAACGCACTGGCGCGGCAAATCGGCAGCGAGTCGGCAGAGAGCAACACCAAGAAGGACCTGTTCGCCTACCTCGAGCGCATCACGCTGTTCTGTCACCAGCTGAACGTGACCAGCAAGGCAAAAAACGAGCGCTTGTTGTTGACGAGACACAAAAATGTTGGCAGGTCAAAGCGGACATCCAGGTGGTCGGGGACGAGCTGCACGTCACCGGGCTGGAGGCGGCCACGTCGCTGATCCAGAACGCGAAGAATCTGCTCAACGCTGTCATCCTCACCGTAAAATCGGCCTACATCGCCAGCACCAAGGTCAGCGACAGTGCCGATGGATTAACTAACAATTTTTTAGTACCGCCGTAAGGAAAACACAAACCCGAACGTGGTTGAGTGGCGCATGGTCGCACCTCAGAAACAGCCGCTGGTCAATGCACCGGCCAAGACACACGCGGTTATTCGCAGAGCGTCGGTACGCTAGCACCTAGAAACCATCGATCACTATTTGTCTTGTCCCAGGAACGTCGCAACGTCCAGCCAATGCAGACGCTGACGCAATTCCACATTTCGCAGTGAAAGAAAAGAAAAAGTGGAAGAGGAACGGACAAACAAAGTGCTTTTATTTTACTCGTTTTGAGGAAATCTCACCGCAACATTTATATTTATTTATCCATTCTACCTACCTTATTGCTGTATCGAATTCGTTTCGGCGGCTTAACAACGCACCACTTATTTTTGCCCGTTTATTTATAATTTATAAATATATTCCTAACGCATAAATTTATCGATTCCACCTCTTTTGGAACCTTTGCCGATTTTACCATGTTTCCCTGTGCATCCACAAAAATGAAATTCGGTCACCACAACAATGTGATTGATGAGCTTTTTCATTGCTTAGGCACATGCATTGATTGCGGAATCGGAGAGAGAGGAGAGACGCCGATTTTGTTTCGAGACGGGATAATTATTCGTTTCACATGAAAGGCTTCATTCAGTCCTAATTAATTTATAATTCAGACCGGGGAACGAAACACAATGATCAAGTTCGAGTGGCATGACGTGCGCACACCTGCACTGATTTGCCTCTGGATGGTGTTCATTTTGCTCGTCGAAATTGGTACCGCACTGCTACTCCTACACTCGCATTCCTCCTCCCCCGTTCCCAGTCTTTCACACCAGCGAGCGTCTGATCGTGGTTTTTCCCGACTCGTCACTGCTCATTTCCGCGGGCTTCTTCGTCGGCACCATTCTCGACCAGTTTGTGCCGCACGACATATACCTGGATCCTGATAAGTTCTGGCCGAACTCAGATGTGCACCTTCACTCCGTTCAGATTTGTTCTTCCTGTACCTGCTACCCCCCATAACCCTGGAAGCAGGCTACTTCCTCCCAAACAAACACTTCTTCCGCAACATCGGAACCATTCTCACCTTCGCCGTTGTGGGCACCCTCTGGAACATTGCATTCACTGGTGGGCATCAGTGAAGTTCTCGCACACCTCAGCAGCAGGTCTCACTCTGTACGCACTCGGCTTCGTTCTGCCCTACTCCATGTCCATTCCCCTGCTGGACCTGATGCTGTTCGCCACCCTCATCTCGGCAGTAGACCCAGTCGCCGTGCTCAGTGTGTTCACCGAGGTCAACGTGAATGAACTGCTCTACATCTGTGTCTTCGGTGGGTGTCGAAACGCACAGGGAGGACTTTAGTACATTTATGTCTCACTCACCCTCCCTTTCCATTTCAGGAGAATCGCTGTTGAACGACATTGTGACGATCGTCCTCTATCAGACGCTCACGGACATGGTGGCAATTGGGCCGGCGCACCTGCAGACTCGGGACTTTGCCCTCGGCACCGGCACCTTCCTGTTGGTTGCGTTCGGGGGCGTGCTGATCGGAGTGCTGGCGGCAATCGTCACCGGACTGAGCACAAAGTGGGCAAGTGGGACCCATCATTGCCAATCCCTCCCTAACTAAGGTACGCACGCACTCTGAACGTAGTGCAGCCGCTGATCTGCCTGCTGTTCCCCTACCTCGCCTATTTGTTGGCCGAGTACTCGCATTTCTCCGCCATTCTGGCCATTGTCACTTGCGGTGTGCTGATGAAGCCCTACGTGACCAACAACATTTCGGACGAATCGCGCATCACCGTCAAATACTTCTTGAAGACGATTGCATCACAGTGAGACACCAACAATATCGCCATTATAAGCCAACTTAATCGCAATTTTCCGCTCGGAAGCGATGATCTTCATCTTCTTGGGACTGTCCACATTCTCCAAGAACCACTCCTGGGACCTGGTGTTCACCGGAGTCACCCTGGTCGCCTGCCTGCTCAGCAGGTTTATCGGTGGGTATTTCCCTTCCTTCCACTGAAAAGCAGTTTTCCACAACCTAGGCATCTATGCCCTCAGCTATCTGTGTAACCGCTACCGCATGGACAAAATCGGCCTTGTCGACCAGTTCATCATGGCCTACGGGGGGCTGCGCGGGGCGATTTGCTACGGGCTGGCGATGACGCTGGACAAGGACTCTGTGCCGGCCAAAGATATGTTCGTCTCCACGACGGTCAGTCCCGCGGTCTATTTTGGACGGGATAAGCTCGGACTGGGGACGGAAAAGGGAGCTCTAGATCCTGCCGTCACTAATCCCACACCAATTTAGAGCACACTGTTGTTCACAGGTGGTGGTGATTTGCTTCACGGTGTTCATCCAGGGCACCACCATCCGTCCGCTGGTCAAGTTCCTGCGCGTCAAGACCCAACAGTCCCATGAGAAGACGGTTCCGGCGGTCACGTTCACAAAGGCCTGCGACGAAATGATGGCGGCCGTTGAGGCGATCATCGGCATTCACGGACGATTCTACGCAAGTTGCCCCGGTCTCAAACGGAACTCACTCCCATCCCCTCGCAGTGGCGTAGGCGCTTGGAGCATCTGAACCAGGAGTACGTGAAGCCGTTCCTGACCGAGCAGAGTGGGGAGGGCAACAATGAGCTGGTGGAGAGGGTGGACGCCCTCGAGCGGGAGCGGCTGCTGTCCGCGCAGGTGGAAATCCTCCGGAAGGTGTCGGGCACGGAGCAAAACAACAACCACCTGTTGATGAACAACGCCGCCAGTGCGACAGACCCCCACCCATAACTGCCGTGACGAAAGAGAACGGACGCCCATTTTGCAGGAAAATTGCCTAGAAACCGATTTCCATTCAAAGCACTTTACTATAAAATAAACACTTATTATTGTGGAAGAATTAGCCTTAGAAGAGTAATAAGCATCGATTGGTTTTTTGGGTGGAGTGGAATATATTGCGTGTGCGAAAGTACGGACCACCGACCGAAGATCTCCAATTTCCATTCAAAAATTCCCTGGGAGCATTCGATCGATGAGGGTTTCGCAAAAATATTCTCAATTCTGCCGATGGGAATGTGACGTGATCACTCCTTGTCGTCCCCGCCCGCCTTCGATCATTCCTTGTCGATCACTGAATGGGCTCTTTTTTAAGTTCCGAACATTTGTTTGTTTGTTTGCCCACCCTCGATGCCGGTCTTAACACACGGCTCCACGTGGCGCAGTCCCGTCTTGTCGAAGTCGGCCGCCATCTGCGGCGCCTTCTCCTTGGCGATGTCCCCGGACGACGGGAGGACACATTTTTCCTCGGTCTCCACGTGGCGCAACCTGTGCGCGTCAAAGGTCTGGATGCCCTGCTTGAAGCACTCGTGCTTGCGCTCCTCCTCCAGGTCTGAAGCCAAAAACACCGGCTGACTGCGGATTCGCCCGACTACCTTCTTTGGTGGGCAGTACGTTCTTCTCGACCAGCACCGGCACATGCTTGAGCCCGGCACGAGCAGCCACCTCTGACTGGAGCTCTGTGGGCATCTTGGGCAGCTGCTCCAGACTGGGCGACTCCGACATTTTGCGTAACTTTAAATTTAGAACTTAAAAGTGGAATTTAAAAACGGAATAATTGTGTATGCATGTATACAAATGTAAGAAAAGTGAGTGGACGTGAATTCTGCGAAAGAGGTGTGGGGAAACAACACAAGCGGAATGAATAAATAAATACCTAATTGTGTAGAAGAAAATAGGAGATACATAATACATAAACGGTTGCAGGAGGGGGAAAACTGGGATGATTCACTGCTGCCGCAGCGGCACTCTGTTTCGGCAGATGGGGAATAGTATGACTGGGCTGGGCGGGCGCTCCACATGTGGCGGCTCATCTTTTGCCCGCCGAGCCATAAATAGACCTCTAGCCGGGCAAAGAGCGAAGAATGGGCGAGAGCGGTGTGCAAAATGCGATGGTTCACCCCTTTCCCTTTTATCTCTTTGCCCATCAATCTCTCCCCGTTTAGTTTTAGTCATCTTTCCCTTACCAAAATTGGGAATGAACAAGCGCTCAGCAAGTCAAATAAATATTTAAGATCTCATAAGCTCATAACCTTATAAGTTGTAACTTGTAAGTTGTAAGCCAACGCTGGCACAATATTAATTTTAAATATTAAAATTTTAATGCAAAAATGGAGTCGCAGATTTGTGGCTAATGAAAAATGAAAATGAGCGGAATATGGGGAGTGGAGGGATGGATGGGGTGGGCGGTCGGAGACGGAGGGAGGGAGGGGACGCTATCCCAAAACCTCTTCTGCGGGTCCTCCCCGAATCCTCTTTCCCTTAATCCCAATCCCACCCCAAGGCCATTCCTCCACCAGTGTCGCTGAACAACAGAACCACCGAGGGCATCAGTGATGGATGAATGATGTGAACTGCTTGCTGACGCCATTGAATACATGGACACGACAATCATCAGAAGCACAAGAACGCGCATTATTAAAGCAATCGGAATTGAATTTGGCGCATTTATCGATCTAATGGCGGTGCACGACAAAATTTCGTCCAGCAGCTCTGCATAGCAGAAACGAAGAATGAGCGACAAAAACGAAGAGTGGGCGAGGGGGAGAGACGACTCGCGTGAGGGAGGGCAATTCCGGCCGTCGAAGCGAAAACAAGCAAAGACCAAACAAATATGTTGACAGACAGCCCTTTCCTGCGAATGGACCAATTTGGAGGAGGCATCGGCACTGGAGACGGAAAAGTCGAGTTCCGATTTCGGAACGAGGGCAGCCGGCCGGCGGGAATGAATTGGGAAAGATGTGGCATTAGAGATTAGAGAATACCTATTCATCAATTCATCATCAACAGTGCACCTTTTTGGTCAGTCGTCAGTCTTTATCGTTCGCTCTTTCATCGACCCAAATGTGAAAACTGGGGGAGTGGGTGTTTGTTCTCGGGTGCATGTTCCCCTTCTCTGTTCCGGATCTTTTCCTTCCCTTCTCTCGCCGTTGTCCGCCTCTCGTGGTGATCTTCTCTGTTGCGTTGCTGTGCCCGCTGTTTGGGCATGTGTGGTCCTGGTCGTCTGTGCACCGATGTTGCTGGTGCACTTGTCGTCGTCGTCGTCGTCTTTTGATGTTATGGTTTGTCACAAAGTCGCCATAAACGGAGGAGCGATGTCTTTGTTCCCCGTTGTGTTGTTAAAAAGATTGTTGAAGCCAGCAGCCAGAAATGTGATGTGATTTTGTCCAAAAGTATGTTGTTGTTGTTGGTTGTGCCATCGTGGTTCCCTCCTCTGCCGCCGTCGCCGCCATTCCGCTCAGTAGCCTGGCGGAGTGCGCGGCTGCGGGCAGTGGTCGCAGGAGCCGGGTTCTCCGGACGGTCCGGGCGGGCCGGGAGGTCCCTGTGGTCCAGGAGCGCCCTGCGGTCCTGGCGCCCCGTTGTCTCCCTGCGGCCCAGGTCCTCCGCCAACGTTGGTGCCGTCCTTGCCTGGGACTCCCTTCTTGCCCGCGGGTCCGGGCGCTCCAGGCGGGCCAGCCGGTCCGGCGGGGCCGTTGACCTGGATGACGCGTCCAGGCGCACCCTGGGGTCCGGGCGGTCCGGGAGGGCCAACTGAATGTAGGGCAATTGCCGTTCTAGAACATTCGGCCGTTGTGCTCACCGGGTCCCTGCAGTCCAAGCGGGCCCTGGAACCCGGGCGTTCCCTTGTCGCCGTTCTTTCCTGGCTCTCCGGGCTGACCCTTCGGTCCGCGGGGTCCCTTCTGTCCGGGCGCCCCCTGGTTTCCGGGCGGGCCAGGAGGGCAGATGATGCACGGCTCGTGCGGGATGGCGCTCTTCAGCACTTGGCCGTCGCGGCCGTCACCTGCATCCTGTCCGTCGCGTCCGTCAGCTCCGGGCTGTCCGTCATCTCCGGCCGGTCCGGGCGGGCCAGGTGGACCCTGCTGGCAGGGGCAGCACTGCGACACTTCAGGAGCGACCACTGGTCCGTAGCCAGCCGGCGCTGCTTGTGGGGCTGAGCCGTACTGACGTTTGCCGCGTAGGTGGAGCGGTTGGCGGTACTGGTGCAGGATGGACATCTCAGTCCACATGTCGCGAGAGCGCGTCTTGCAGAAGTCGGTCTCCTGCACGAGATGGGACTGGAAGCTGGCCACGTAGCTGTACAGCATCGGCAGCGTCACGATGGAGGCGATCACTGCTGCGGTGCTGATCACGATGGAGAAGAAGGCGACGCGGCGCAGCTGGCGGTGCTCCTCTGACTCGCCGTGCTCGTCCACGATGGGCTGCTTTTGGTAATCCATCACGCGGATGGATTCGATTGGCTGGGCTGGTTGGTTGGTTACTGCGCGAGACACTGACGCGAAGAGATTGTCGGCGCTGACGTGGGACAGCGCACTCTTAATTCAAGCTGATGTTGGGGCACTCTCCCAGAAGGGCAAACGAACCTTGTCGATTAGAGAGCGGACGACCGACCAACGACTGATAGCCGTCCCCGGTGCTGCCTCCGCTTTTATGTGCGCTCACCCGGATGTGGGCTATGCCCAGCGGCACACGACAGACCAAACGCAGACTCGTTCCCTCGCGCCCAGCTCCATTCGGCGTCAACCCAATTAGTTCTCTCCCAGCGATAAACCCATTGCGATGACTGACTCCACTTGCTCGTTCATTTGATTCATGTTTTCCGCTTGATCACAGAATGCAGGATGTACACCCCAGCGGGTAATGTGCTGGTTTTCGAATGCAACTAATTTGATTGGAGGCGAGAGAATTGGATTTTTGCGAATAACTAAAATCGATAGAAAATACTTACTACAATATCTTTGAAAAGAATTTTCTCAAGTCTTCGTGCAAAAGTTAAATCAAAACTAAGTTAATATCATTCTTTTGACCCAAAAACCATTCACTGTCATTACTCATTAGGTCATTTCATTACCCGTCTCCCGCATTTAATTTACCAATGAATTGCTTTGAACAAATTGACGAATTATTTGGCAAATCTTCGGTAGACAATACACATCAAAAGATTGGGGTGGTGACCCTATTTGTTTGACGAAGAATTGAGTGGAGTCAGTGTAACAATACGGCGGAATAAAATGGATAACATCGGTGAAGGGTCCCATCACTTTGCGCGTTCCTACTTTCCTCAATTTGTCACTATTCCAATTTCCATTGTTATAAGTATAATGAACAAACTGTTGGTCGCGTTTATCCTCGTCATAATTGGCACCACTTTACTCGATCCAGCACAGGCCAGGTAATCGAATACAAACAGTAGTAATTCTCCGAGCCTCATTTCATTCAGCATTCGTGCAAAGCGCCAATGGAACAATTGGGGTGGCGGTGGCGGAAACATGCAAATGGATATGGACAGATTGCGACTGGACGCAGATCGGATGCGAATGGACCAGGACAAGCTGCGCCTGGATCAAGACATGATGTGGGGATGAAAGGGAATTGAGAAGTGACACTGTGAAATGACTGGCTATGAACAGTTGTGCGATGACTGATTAAACGAAGAACTAAATAGGTTTTTGCACGTTTACAAACGAAAACGAGATCCGAAAATGCAATAATCAACTGGTGGCAGTCTGTCCGGTTTTCGTCCTCTGTTGCAGCGGGCTACTTTCATTTGGCAAGTAATTGCACGACGAACATAGCCTTCGCATAGCCATTTGCACCGGAAACGCAATGATTGCAAATGAGATGGTGATCAGCGCCGATCCGGCCAGAAAGGGGGCGCTAATAGGCATGGCGCGGAACAGGACATCGATAACTAAAGGTGAAATGGAAACGGACTGAAGTGTGGCCGCAGAGTACATGCGCTCAGGGGCATTCCGAACAGCATCCCGATGGAGATGACCAGCGGGTCCAGAAGGACGATGCCGAAATTGACGAGAAAGTTGAAGACTGAAAGGGCAGCCTTGCTAGAAGGGTGGCTGTGTGTCCGACTCACTGAGTCCGAGCAATCCGGATCCGATCAACGGCAGCCACGGAATGTGCGTCCACTCGATGTGGTCCAGGTCAAAGTGGAGCAGCACAGATGTGGGCGCCAAATTGAGCACAATGTTGAGGAGGCCCAGCACAGACATGAACAACGAGACTTGGCCCAACGAGGCGCTGCCGTTCAACATTTTGAAGAGTACCTGTGGGAAAATACAGCAGGTGGACAGATTTCTGAAAACCTTATAAACGGCGGCCAATACGGCGCTTAGGATTGCTAGCGCAATTCCGGACAAACTTCCGGCAAATTTACTGTCCAACGAGACTATTATGACACCCGCAATGGCAAGCAACACAGCGAAGAGCTGCAAAATTGAGAAAGCGTCAGAACGGTTTGAAAAAGCTGTACACAACCTTGAGGGCGGAAAAAAGCTCTTTGAGCAGTAGCCAACCAAGCACACAGACAACAGCTGTGTTGGCACTCATTATCGAGGCCGCAGCACTGGCCGATATCAAGCCAAGACAGACAGCGTACGAGTAGTTGATGATGGTCCAAAGAGTGAGAAAAAGGAGCGGTTTGAACAGGAAGAGGCTAAATCAGTGGAAAGGTAATTTTAGAGAAGGGAGCAAAATTTACCAAAGAGAGATTCGCTCGGGTTGGGATGCGAACAGCTTCAGTGCATCCGCATGCTCTGTCCTCGGACTTTTGTTCGTGAAAATCACGTAGAGCATGAACACCGGGTAGCAGACGCACATGAACGCGGTGCTGAACCAGACCATGGCGAAGGGGGCGTAGAAGTGGCGCGGGTCGATGACGAGTGTGGACTTCCGGAACTGAATGGCGCATGCCCACGAGACCGCGACGCCAGTGATGACGAAAAACGAGCACACAAACTAAATTCGTTTCGGACCTCTTTTGGCGGGAGCATTGAATCCCCCCAATCTCTGGTACTTCTCAAAAACGCCTTCTGCTCACCTGAACCGGTTGCCCTGCATGCCGTTTTTGTCGTCCATCACTGATGTTGGACGACAAGGTCTGCTTTCTTTCCTCTTCTTTCCGATACCCCCCTTCAACGTCGTTCGACACCTGCCCTTCGGCCATCAGCGATTGCAGCTCTTCCGCCGTAATGCGTTCCGTCCTTTCCTCAGTCGCAGTCCCTTCGCCTCTGTCATTCGCGTCTCCCTTTTCCATTATTATCATTGATCGCCTGGCAACTAACGGTGAAGGGGGGGGGGAAGAAGTCTTTCAATGAAAATCAAAAGATAAAATTGGCCTGGGCAAAATTAGAAAACGATTGAACGGACCGATGATACCTTGTTCCAAACAAAAGAATAGAGCTGTTAGTTTTCTTATTTTATCAGCATACCTATTCATGATAAAAAAATATTGGGTGGCCACTGGTCGATCCGACTGTTTTTCGAGTCCCAAAGAAATGCGTTGAATTATTAGTTTTGACAATTTTACTGCGTAAAGCTGATTGGACGTCGTTGAACAGTGAGAGTTTGTAAAATATAAAAGGTAATAATTTTGCGAACAGCACTAATTGGCCATTAGAAGACGGACAAAAGGTTTTTCATGCATTCTTGAGAGAATAATAACAATAATAATAATATAAAGATCAATGATGCGGAGAAGGTACAAATCCACTCCGAAAAATGTAGATGGTGATTCTATGTCATTTGGAGAGGAATGTGGAATTACAATTCGCGACAATTTAAGGTTACCGCCGATCAGAGTAACAATTGTCGCGTGGTCACTGCACTCATAAACGGAGTGATGAAGAAGCGTGCGGCGAAGAAGAAGATGATGCCAGCGAAGATAGAAATGGGCAGTGCGGGTAATGCCTTTCGGAAGAGCGCCAGAAGCATCAGAGTGAACGCGAGTCCCTGAACCCGAAAGTGCGTCAAAATGGACAGAGAAAGTGGAACATTCAACTTGAAAAAATACCACGAGAATCGAAACGTAACACGCAATGATCGCATTCCAATCGCCGTAACTGCTTGCCTTGCCCACCAGCACGCTGTAGAATATGAAGTCCCCCAGTCCGAGTTTGATGCCGCCTCAAAATGAGTCTTCAGAAAGGCCCAGTGCTTCCTATAAATTCTCACGCTCTTCCACCACCATCTGCCGTCCGCCAGTGCTTTCTGCCCCTCCAGTGGCGGCGATGCCAGTGCCCCTTTCCGATGCAGGATGGCGAGGCGACTGTTGACCAGAGCTGCTGCTGTTGATGGCCGTACGGGGGTGTGCAGAGCCGCTGACTGTGGCCGTAGTCACCAAGGAGGTGTGGGCACTATCGCCTATAAGGAGACATTTAGAGAGGTTAAACCGGGTTGGAATCACCGGCGGATGATCCGGCTCCACGCCCTCTGCTGGCCTGAGTAAATCGCTGTGAAGTCCTCTCGCGTAGTTGTTTGTCGCCTTCCGAACTCGTGCCCACAGCAGCCAACAGCCCATCTGCCGATGAGGCACTCCCATCTCGGCTCGCCTCAGGTTGCCGCTGATCCGCATTCACCGTTTGCACCTCACTGTTGTGGTGCTGCCGTTCAGCAGAGTGATGATGTTTGGATTCCGGTTCTGTAGTGGCGGTCATCATAAATGTGCCGTACATTACGTAAGAGTAAATAACCCCCGCTAAAAATAATAAAAATGATATGCGATCTGAGAATCCCTTGAAAGCCTACATGAATATATAAGCGCTGGAAAAATGGGTTCGTTTCTCTCCTGGGCCGTCTCGACGAGGATACGGAGTGGGCCTTTCGGGCAGAGCACTGCCACCAAATCCCAGATGGCCAGTACGCCGAGCACCGTCCACACAGACCACTCGGGCAAATATTTGATAAATGTGAGGGCCATCAAGGCAGAAACTGCGACCAGATAGAACTGCAATTGGTGAGGGTATTGGATTTGTACAGCATCGCTTCAACCTGTTGAAGCAAAAGCGGCCCTTTCCAATGAATGCAGATCATTCCGACCAGGAGCCCTTAAAAGGAATTTTGATTTTGAAAGACTGGAAACGCACAGTTCCACACAAAGAAGGCAACACTCAAGTAGTCCACGGAAATGTTGTAGTTCTTGAACAGCTCCACAATGTACGAGATTGTAAAGCCGGTCAGCATTGCGAGAGTGGAGAAAATCAGCCATCCATGAATCACCTGAAATAAAATCTTTCGTTTCCATGTGGAAACTAAGACCTTGTAAAAGCGATAATAGTAGAGCAGAATTAGTACGACGGTCATGATGACGACAAAACCAAGCATCACCAACGCATTTCCCAGTGATTTTGTGACGAGCATTCCTGTATCATCTGCTTTGTCAGGATGAAATGGTGTGTACGGGCTAAAACGAGTGATAAATGTTCGGGCGAAATCGAGAAAACCAATGCACCTACAGATATTCGCCGTTTGATTCGGAATAGAATCCTACTGACATTATTGTCATTATCACAACAGCCATACATAGGGAAACTGAATTGACGTAAGCTATATATGTCTGTTTAGCGTTAACCGATAAGACCTGGGACAAAAAGATGTATAACATGTGAGGCGCCGTACTTTAAAGTCTGATACTCATCATCTAAATGAAAAATTAAATTATAGCGTTTAATTGCCAAAATTAAAAACCAGATGGATGGCGTTGGCGGTACTCTAGCCCTTCCCTTGTTGTTGGTGCTGGGGTGTCATTTACCCGTGTGTCAGAGGCGGATTTTCGTGGTTTCTAGAAGAACAAATTGTTTATATTTGCGGTCAAATTTCTGATCATGGTTTAATAATAAAAATGTTTGGGTAACCTTGGCGTTTCCTTGTTGATTTTTCTTCAGAGAATGGGGAGATGTTTGTGTTTGTTGAGCACTTGATTCGTCTGCTGCAGCACTAATTGCCGATGAAGATTGCGGCATTGTAGCCAACTCCATTTGGAATAAGTGTAGTAGGAGGCCCAAATTTTAAATCGCTCAAATGCTAGCCCAATCGACTTCTCTAGCTTTGAAATGAATAGAAAAGAGCGAAAAAATGGCGCG
>VAHH01001254.1:0-12652 GCA_013357305.1 Radopholus similis | reverse complement strand
ATGCAGTGTTTGTGGCCTTCAAATAAAATTTTCACCAATCCAAACAACTCAACGCACAACCTTGAGTTCCAGTAACAGATTCCGCACCAACTGCAGCTCTGAACGATGTCTCAGTTGGAGGCACATCGTCAATATTTATGAAGTCATTGGAACATGGTGCAAGTTGGTTTCGCGCGAAAAGTTGAGGAAGTACTCCTGCCCGTGTCCCGATTTTGTACATGCCGTCCTCCTGGACATCCATTACCACGCCCATCAAATTGGCATGGCCCAACTTTGGTCTGTCAACTGGATCAACGGGCATTCTAACACTTTTTCCAATGGCGATCGGTCCGTATCTACAATTCTAGCAATTTTATCTCATTTGATTATTAAAAACCAACCTGTCCTTTGACGCTTGCAGCATTTTATCCGCTTGCTTCTTCTGTGCCTCATGTGCGCCGCGTCGCTGTGCTTGAATATTCTTGTCCCGATTGTTCAAAACATTAGAAGTGCTCTGCTGATCATTGTCCAATTCTTCATCTGCACTATAGTCTTCTGGCTCAACATTTTCGTCATTCTCTTCATCCTCCGGGTAGAAATCAGAATCGTCACTGTTTGCATTGAGAACTGCTTGGCTCCAATCAGGTGTTTCGGGCACACTCTCCTTAAATTTCCTTTACACGCCTTTAATGCAAATTTTCAAACCTCCTCGCCGTCCGTTTCCTCCTCATCTCCAAAGCCCCTTTCTTCACGTGTTGGGATGTAGCCGTCTTCACATCCAAGTGTCCTTCGTCTTCCAAACATCGCCTCGAAAGGCGTTCTTCCTATCCCCTTATGGAGTCTTCTGTTTTTGGCCGTCTGAACCATAGGCAGCACACGTGCCCAGTTGCTTGTCTTTTCTGTGCGCAGATGAGTTATCAGAATTCGCTGCAATAAGGATTGGTGTTGTTTGAATTAACTAAATAAAATGCTAACCTGAATGCATTTGTTACATCTCTCCACTGATCCTTGGGACTGGCTGTGCCTTGGTCGCCCGTGTACAATTCTGCATTGGGGCCAACTTCGGACCAGCTCCTTGACGAGGCGATTTGCGAATTCCCGTCCATTATCAGATTAGAGTATACGCGGGGCTTCGAAGTCTGCGAAAATGGTCCTCAGTTGCGCAACCACGGCGACCGCTGTTTTCTCGCGGAGTGGCCGGAGAATACAATACTTTGTGAGATGATCCTGGAAATGGTTTGTAAATCAATTTATAATAGTATTTTACACCTGGTACACAAGCAGATGGCGGTACCCCTCCGATTCGCAAGATTAAAAGTCGATGAGGTCGACTTGTGCACGACTGTTGCGGTCGGTAGAAATTATTGGCTTGAGAACGATCCCTTTTTTTGGCTGCCCATGTTTCAACTCGCATTCTTCACAGAGTTTCGTGAAAATGCCAATTATTTCCCTGAATTTGAACGTTGGTTGGATGTCATTTTAATAGTTATCAAACATACTTTGAAATCCCAAAGTGATCACGCAAGTCGTGCCACATTAAATCTATGCCGGCATGACCGAGCTTTTCATGCGTTTTCTGGAGCAACGCGAACACGTCCTCCCTCTTGACGACCTTCTGTTCTTTGTCTTGTTTGTCGCCATGGTGGTACAGTACCGGACCATTCTGTTCTATTCGTACTGCATAACGAGTGATGACATTGCGCTCGTACTTGCTCAGCTTCATGTTGTTGTTGTCTTCACCTAGGCGCTTCTGAATCACATTGATCATCTTAGCATAGTCCTCCGCGTTCGGCAGGAGCCGAAACTTGTTTGAAGCAATGCGATCGTTGAACTGCTCGTCAAATTTTTGCTGCATTTTAATTCACCGAAGACTTAAAATCTGTTGCTGAATAATAGATTAATAGACAAGACATTATTTTAGTTATTTAAAAAAATGATAATTGATGGACACTTTTATTACTTTACTTATTAGTATAAGTTACTTAACCTATTAGTTACTTAACATTCTAGGTATTTTAATTACATAGTAATACATAGTAACTGATTGTAGGAAATAGGAATATGTACCCACGTACGGATGATTTAATATTTAAATTTAAATCAGTTTTTCGATTGTTGGGATGAAATGTCATTTTTCTTTTGTTTTTCGCTTGGCTCAGGATCGGGTACCCAACGGAGAGCCAGCGTGTTTGGCTCAGGATCGGGTACCCAACTCAGAGACGGGTACCCAGAATCGTTGGCTCAAGATCGGGTACCCAACTCTGAGTTGGGTGATTCTCACGATCGGGTACAACACTTTGTTCCATTCACTGAGCCAATACATAGGTAAGTTTCGAACTCGAACATCGAACTCGAACGTAAAAAAGGGCCGAACATCGACCATAGAACATCGAAATCGAACATTTTCGAACAATTTTTTTGAAATTGTTTTATTTAATTTGAAAGAGCAAAATAATCCAAAAAAGTATCGGAAATCTAGCTTTGGATTTTCTTTTCCTTTACTCCTTCTCGCCGAACCGGGAAAAGTTTTTCTGTTGTTTTCCCATCCCATCCCTCCACTAAAGAATTCATTTTCTCACCGATAATTGGGCGGGGGTCGTTTCATCCCCAGCGACTTTGACTGACATAACTCGAGATTATGCTACGTCACTCACTTGGTTAGTTTTGCAGTCTACAGCTAATCTAATATATCATTTGATAGGAAATTCCAAGAGCTATCGAATAATATAAAGATTTAAAGATCACCAAAATCGGTTCGAATGATCCCTAGTTATGGTCCGTCAAAGTTCGCTTGAGATGAAACGTCTGGGGATGAAACGAACAGGTCCGGGATAATTTCTTAAATCATAATGCCACACAAATTTTTAAAATGAAAACTCAAAATTCCAAGAGCCAATTTTATCCAGTGTATGTGTTGTGGCCGATCCGGAGTCGCGTCCGACTCCGAGTCGGACGTCCGATCCGGAGACAACAGGATCGGACGTCCGATCCGGAGTGGCTCCAATTCGGACGTCCGATCCGGAGACAAGCTCTTGGCTCCAATTCGGACGGCCGATCCGGAGACAACAGAGATCGGACGTCCGATCCGGAGTGGCTCCAATTCGGACGGCCGATCCGGAGACAATTACTTTTTCACTATTTACCTATTTTAAAACGTTTGGCATTATGTTCAAAAAATGAAAATTCAAATGAATGTAACTAATATAATAGTTTTTACGGAATCCTATATCCTACCTCTGGGTGGTTTGACTAAACAACAACGCCCTCAATAAGCAAATAAATGTAATTTAAGCTTTACTATCCATTAATATTAGCTAGGCAATGCTTCATAATAGAAATCTTTTTAAATTTTAGATTGTGAAAATGAATCAAATTTTTAATGAACAAGTTTCTGCCTTCTTCAAAGATAAGAAACAAACACTCATTCCATCGGCAGAAGAGTACGACAAGATACTCAGTATTGTAGAAAATTTTATTAAGCAAAATGGAGAGCCGGGAGGAAAACAACAGAAACTGTCCAAGAGGGAGATGAACATCGTTGCACGTTACAGCATTCGCATTGAACATAATCAATCTCTACTTTATCATCAAGGACACTCTGGCAAAGAGAATGCACAGAAGGTAATCAAACGAGAGGAATTGTACGAAGTGGTCAAGTCATCGCATGACAAGTTAGAGCATCCTGGATCGACACTAATGTGGAAGAATTTTCGCGGCTGCTATGGCATTTCAAAGTGCAGTTATATTTGTTTTTGTCAAAACAAATAATATTTTTCAGAGAAATTACAACCATTTTCGCAAAATTGTGTACAGAATGTCAGTTGAAGAGAGGCGCACCAAAAAAAGGAATAGTCGTCAAGCCAATAATCAGCAAGGATTACAAATCCCGATGTCAAGTCGACCTTATAGATCTACAGAGTTGTCCTGCGGACGACTACAAGTTTTTGATGGTCTATCAGGTTACTTCAGCGATTACTTTCAAAGTTGATTGGATAATTTAGAACCATCTTACGAAACATGTCATTTTGCGAGCTCTCCCGCGACAAAACAGCACTCGAGGTGGTCCGCCACCTCAGCCAGATTTTTGTAGACATGGAGGCGCCACGGATTTTACAAAGCGATAACGGCAAGGAATTCGCGAACAAAATGTGCAAGGAACTCGTGAGGCGCTGGCCCGAATGCAGAATTGTACACGGACGGGCTCGCCACAGTCAAAGTCAAGGATCAGTTGAGCGCTGTAACTTGGATATTCAAGTGCTTTTAATTTAAGTTTCATTATACGATCTAATACACTTCAGCGCATGCTCTGCACACATCTGCGTACACATCAGACAACCAATTGGGCACGAGCATTGCCAATGATCTAAGTGGCCAAAAATAGGAGATTCCATAGTGGAATTGGTCGAACTCCCCATGAAGCCATGTTTGGTCGCGTGATGGAACTGGCCAACGAAGATGGAATGATTCCGACATTGGAGCAACGAGGTCTGTCGGAAGAAGGGGGTGAAAATGACGAGAACGAGGTAAGAAATTGTTTTGTTTTCCAAAAAGTAATAAATTTAGGCCGAAATGCGAATGCCGGATTGGAGTGAGGCAGTTCTTTTGGCGGCGAGTAGTGACCCGAATTACTACCCATCAGAAGATGAATTTTTTGGATTTGATAAGTGAACATACATAATGTCAAACGTTTTAAAATAGGTAAATAGTGAAAAAGTAATTGTCTCCGGATCGGCCGTCCGAATTGGAGCCACTCCGGATCGGACGTCCGATCCTGTTGTCTCCGGATCGGACGTCCGACTCGGAGTCGAACGCGACTCCGGATCGGCCGCAACATGTGTTCGAAAATGTTCGAGGAAAAACGTCGAACTCGAACGTAAAAAAAGTGCCGAACATCGACCATCGAACGTCGAACATCGAACGTTCGGCGCAGCCCTGGTAGTAAGTAATACGCAGACTGTTCTTTTTTCACTTTTTCCCTGTTTCTAAGCTCGCCATTTCCCCGTAGCACCTGGGCAAAGCGGTGGACGACACAGCGCTGCTAAACACACTGCTTTCATTTCCCATTCCAATTTTTACAACCAGGCAAAAACCAAAGAGCGCGCAAAGGAGCTTAAAGCTATGAAAGCGGGGGGGGGGGATAGGAGAGCGGGGCGTGGGGTTGGGCAGGAACCCCCACCGCCCATCTGCACCGCTTGTCCACAGCGTCAGCGCTGACGTGTGACGTGGGGATCAGAGGCGACTTTCTCTCGTTCTCCGCTCTTTCATCTGTCCTTCTCTGCATCTGTTTCTCCACTCGGCCAACTGCACACTGTTGTCTGTGAAAGGAATGGGGGGGGGGGCGCTCAACTGAAGTTGGCTCTAGTTGTGTAAAGGTGTGGAAGGGTGGAGTGAACGAGCATTCGCATTCAGCCGTCGTTCACAAGGCAACACCTCTTCCGTCTTCTCCACTCCGCATCCATCATTCATCCAATTCATCAGTCATATCACATCGCGTCCATTTGTATGCGACGGCAACAAGACCAAATGGACAAAGTGCTTAAGCGTTATAATTGTGATAAACTGATAAACATTTTCTTTTAAAAATCCGTAAACACAAAATCAATTTTTCAAAAAAGGTCAGGATCGGTATCAAAGTAGTAGCAATAAAATTAATAATGCAATAAAGATTAAAAATGGCACAAACTTGAAAGAATGTTAATTCATTGGAGTTCAAATTTATTAAAAATATAATTAAACTTTTCGCAGCATCCACTGAGGAAATGAGCACTGAATGAATTACTTGGATGTACAATATGTAAAATCACATTTAAATGGGATGACTAAATATGGCGCACGAACTGGATTAACCGAAAATGAATTCAGTGTGCGAAAGCCATTGGCTTGCCACTAGATTCGACAAAAACGTGGAGGCCATCAAAATAGACCAGGCGCAGTGAGCGCTGGCAAATTCAACCAACATAAAGACATTCATAAATGCAATGAAACTATAAAAATTGAATTACTTAAAAAACAAGAATTTGCAGAACTTCTCCGCCGAGATGAATACACGAATGTGGAACATGCATCATCATAATTGTTAATTAATTGGAGTTCAAATTTATTAAAAATATAATTAAACTTTTCGCAGCATCCACTGAGGAAATGAGCACTGAATAAATTACTTGGATGTACAATATGTAAAATGCAGATGTATGAATTGATAATCAATTAATTGATCTTTTGGATAGAAATTTGCCGAGAGCGAAAAAGAGAGCAGCGCATTGGTAGATGGGAAAGTCTAATAGTCTTTTAATGAAAGTTTAAGACTTCCTTTTTTCAAGTTCAAGATCCAAAAATGCCTAAATTACGCTTTTGGTGCCATCGGACTTTGTGGGCGTTTAAGGCAGAAAAGCAAAGGTTGAGAATATAAATAGCCGAATTGAGTTGACAGTTAACTTTGTGGCTCAATTGGACACCGCAACAAGAAATGCGCAGTGCCATTTTTATTCAGAATTGATATAAAGCTGAAAATACACTAGATTAATCCGAGAGAAACTAGTCTGAGCAATTATAAGCGATGGCAAATCAAAATATGGCCTGTGAAGTCATTGTGAAAAATCAAAAGACAAAAACTCCTATTTTTTGAATTCCAAAAACATATCGATGAAAAGTGACTGCTTATTATTGTTGCTCGCGGAGTAGCGATCAACTACTATCCTGCCATAGCGCGGTGGTCGGGAATCCCGACTTGCAAAAAAGTGAAATGAAATATTTCAATTTCGAGTTTGCAAGTGAAAGTGGGAGTGGTTTGCAAGTTCAACTATAAATTCAAATTGCAAGTTGAAAGTGAAATATTTCATAAGAAAGTTGAAAGTCAACTATAAAAGCAAACGGAAAGTTTCACTTTCAACTTTCACTTGCATTGGAAAGTGAAAGTCTGCAAGCGAAAGGTGCAAGACTATACAAGGAGCCTAACGAAATGTATGTACTTGCATGTTATTATTCTCGTCGTCTATTTATTTCTTTTCCTGGTGCGCTGCGCCCACAGCATCCGCCACACATTGAAATCCATCGTGATGCAGCAGCTCAGCCAGCTCACGTTTCACACGTCCAACCACCGGAAATCCCTGGTAGACGAGCGCTGTGTACAACTGCACCGCTGACGCTCCTGCACGAATTTTTTCGTACGCGTCCGCTCCGCTAGCAATGCCACCACAACCTTTGCAGGTTGAAAATCATTATTAAAATCAAAGATTTTGTCATTTTTCCTTCATACCCTTTATATCAGTGCTATTAAAATAATACATATGGGCTCAGAATTTTTGGTGCATATTTATGCATTCCTATGTTCTAAAATTTGAAAAATTTGTTTTTTTGGTGATCGGATATTTGAGCGATATCGGTTCAGTTTTACCAGTTATTCTCATAATTCAATTTTATAATTACAATAGAATGCCAATGAAGGGGCATTATAATTTATAGGCTTCAAATATATATAATGAAAATATCAATAAGAAAGCCGAATTTGGTGCACCATAATGGCCCTAAGCCTAAACCTAAATTGGCCGAATTTTTGAAAAATTTTTAATCTGACAACGGCAAATATCTCTACTTAAAAGGCTTTGTTCCCTATGCTTTGTCAACATGTCTAACCCTGGAATCAATATCAGTTACCCGTCATAAACAACTCACCAATGATCGGCACTTTCCCTTGAGTAAGCCTGAAACGGTTTAAATTTCAAATGATTTTTCTAGGCGAGAATTTCGCCTCAAATTCTTAAATGTTCGACAAACTTGTTAACGCCTTAAGGCCTCCAAATGTTTGAAAAAATCAAGGAATTTTTGGAGCTTTTGGCCACAATTTGGCTCGAACAGAATAAAACAATTCCACCCAAATAATCCTTTTCAGGCTTACTTCGGCCCACCTGTAAAGCTCAAAAACGCAGTGTGTGCTCATGGCGCGTAATGGCGCACCAGACAATCCACCGACGGGAAGTTGTTCGCCAGCAACAGCACCCAGTAGCTCAGCAGGCCGCTGCGTGGTCGTGTTGGCCACCTGTCCACAGTCAATTTTTATTTTGGCATTCTGTTCAAACAGTCATTTTGACTTACGATCAGCGCGTCAACACCATACATTGGATTGGTGCATACCTGCAAAAAAATTGTCCCCAGAATTGGCAAAATTGGTCTTTTTGTTAGCAGTAGCAGTATGAGTTAGTTTTGGGCAAAGCTTAGCTTACGCTTAGTCTACATCTAAGCCAAGCCTAACCGTCTGGTCAAGTGGTCTCAGTTTGGTTTACTTGTGTAAGATTAAGCCTAAACCTAACGTCTAATTTAAGCTTAGCCTTAAGCAGGCCTAAGCCTAAAGTATTTTCACTGACCGCTGCAATGTCGCGCATCTCCTCCACGGACAAATCGGGTGCAATTTTGAGCACCAGTTTGGTTGGGCCCGCTGCTGCGTCAACTGCTGCGGTTTGTCGTAGAGTAACATGCAAGGTGCGAAGAAGCTAAAAGACGCTCACGTTTACTGGAAAATCCCCCACGGCCGCCTGCTGTTACTTGCCTGTTCCAGTTCGCTGCGTGCCTGCAGCGCACGCAGGCCGGCCGTGTTCGGCGACGACACATTAACCACCAGGTAGTCGCAGTGGGCCCCAAACGTGCGCACGCCCAACACGTAATCGGCAATCGCATCCCTACTCTCCGCATTCTTGCCCAGATTCACGCCCAGCAGCGGCGCTGACGGTGCTGCATGTTTGCGCTTATTGAAGACTAAACAGATGCAATCAAAAGGGCGTGCAGAAATTCATTTGCGCGCATGTTTTGTTGATAATTGAAGCGTTGGAAAGTTGGTATTTGCCGGTTACCTGCTAGCCGATTTTGGGTTTTCAGGTCAAAATGGTTGACTCGCTTCAAATTATAGCTCATTCGACGCGTCTTGACGAGCCGAGTCGAATGGTACCAAAAATAACAAAGCTATGACTGGGCCAACTGGAGCATATTTTGACATGTCATAACGTCATAAGGTCATTAACTTTGTCTGACTCCATCCAAATTGTTCAGATAGACCTAATGCTGATGCCATTTGACGATTTGACTCAGCTCATCGCGTCGATATCGAATTCGAATGAGCTATAAGTTTGCATTTTTAGCGAAAAAAATTTTTTTTTGAAATCTGCTGGCATATAACCTACAAGCACCGGAAAGTTTGCACAGCAATTCAGTGTTCGCTTATTGTCTTAGCATTATACTGTTCGAGGCAGACATCAATGTTATTGCACCGACCGACCTTTTTTCACGCGCCCAAGCACCGCCTGCGCACCGTCGCTGTTGAAGCCGTAGACGTTGATCAGCGCAGCGCACCGGGGCAGTCGCCATATGCGTGGCCGCTGCACATTTCCCGGCTGAGCACACGGCGTGACTGTGCCCACTTCGACGAGGCCGAAGCCGGCACGGTGCAACAGTCCGTCAATCGCCTCGCCATTCTTGTCAAAGCCGGCAGCCAAACCTGATCACATCCAATGGTTAAAAACATAGTCCAAACAACATAACATGGCAAAGTGTTCGAAGGAAGTTTTGATTGACCGTGTTCAGGTGAAAAGAAAAAGTTCAAAAATTCTTATCCTTGCTAGGCAAAATCGAATTTGCCTAAAAATCATCATTTGCCTGCGATACATATAAAGTATTTCTCTTGAGTCGGAACCTTTAAGATTTTGGAACCCTTAATTTTCCTTAAACCTTTTGAAACCGAAATCCCTGAATCCTTTTGGAAAGGGAACAGAAAAACCTGCCATTTTATGTTTGTCCCCCCCCCCCCCACCAATGGGATTGGTCAGTTCGCGATCGAACAGAACGCAACGCAGTTCAGCATATTCTCTGCGACTCTCGCGCCCAACGAGCAACAGCCCGGCGTACGCTGCGGCAAACTTGACGCCCAAAGTGTGCGCACGCTCACCATCCAGAAGGCGATGAACCAATGGTATCGCCTGAACAAACATAGGTACACCCGCGGGCAAAAGTAATGTCGGGTGCCCCCCGAGATAAGAAAAGTCGATTTTTGTCTGGGAAAGAACGAATAAAAAATCTGATAATATTATGATCAGGAGAGTAGACATTCATGAGTAAATCGCCATTTGTGATATCTATTCCTCCTTCTTTCATAAATTTTTTAAAATGTTCGAAAAATCGCAAAACAGGGGGAGCAAAAGTAATGTCGGGTCGACTTTAAATCCATGTTTTTACATTTATTTCTAACGTATCAACTGCTGACAGCTAAATATTTCTTAAGCCATTAATTATCTTTTATAATTCCATAAATTAGTCACGTTTTTTCTCTAATATTAAAAAAATTTTTATTAAAAATGTAACCATTCGGACAAAAAAATGGGAAATTGGACCTTCAGCAACTCTTCAGAAAAATTTTATAAAGAAAAACTGAAAGCAGATTTAGATTCTTCACACCTTTTTTACTTTAGTTATCCACCATTGCGGTTTATTTCAAGTATAGCAAATAAATTTTATTTACTTCGAAAAATGTTAGTTTACACCATTTTAGTGAAAAATGGAAGATTTTGGGCCGAAATACATACTTTCAGTGTCATATAATTTTTATTTCTAATGATGAAATCAACCCTAGTGATGAACGATTAAAGTAATTAAAGGGCGTAGAATCCGAATCCGTAATCAGAATTTTTCAAATATTTTTTTCCGGAAAGAATCGCACATCCCGAAAATGCACTTTTTACCGACACCATGCATTTTATTACCTGTTTCAATTATATCATGAGCGATGAGTGAGATGTCGGATTTAAAGTGATATTAAAGAACTTTGATGGCTCTTTTTTAAAAGACAAAAAATAAAAATTTAGATAAGTAACAAATGTAAAAACATGGATTTAAAGTCGACCCGACATTACTTTTGCTCCCCCTGTTTTGCGATTTTTCGGACATTTTAAAAAATTTATGAAAGAAGGGATAGATATCACAAATGGCGATTTACTCATGAATGTCTACTCTCCTGATCATAATATTATCAGATTTTTTTATTCGTTCTTTCCCAGACAAAAATCGACTTTTCTTATCCCGGGGGGCACCCGACATTACTTTTGCCCGCGGGTGTAGGTGTTGTTAGCCGACATTTGCCCAGCTTAAGCTTAATATCAAGGCAAGCTTAGCTTACATCTAAGCCTAACGTCTAACCAGGTAGGTTGTTTAGCGACGGCCGGGAAGCTTTCATTGCTCGTCAGTCGTTTCATCCCCAGCGATTTTGACGGACCATAACTCGGGATTTTGTTAAAAAATCGGCATTATTTCTATTCAAAAGCAAATAACATGATCAGAAATTATAGCAACACAGCGTTTCGATATATGATTTGATAGGGAATTCCAAGAGCTGTCGAATGATATTAGGATCACCAAAATCGGTAGCATAATCCCTAGTTGTGGTCCGTCAAAATCGGTGGAGAAAGTTTTTAATACTACCCAGTACACACCACTTCGCGGTGGAAGCGTTCATTGTCCGAGAGGAGCTCGAAGCCTGCAAAAAGTGTGCAGCTGCCGATTAAGATGGACAAAGTGGATTTGTTGGCGATACGGGAGCGTAGCTGCTGTGAGCACCAGCCAAGTGCCGTCGTTGCTGCCATTGGTGCTGACTATAAATTTTGTTTAGGCGTTCTGAAATACGAAAAACGGATTTTTTTAATAGTGATTTCAAAGCAAAAGGCCGGTGTGTTTGGATTTGGAGGGCCATAAGTGGACAAAGGAACGAAACTAGGAACAGAGTTCTTGAACCCATTCGATAGATCTATGGAATGTGGAGGCACTAAACAAAATGGAGTCAATTCTAAATTGCTGTTCTTCGGCACTGAAATATGTGCGTAATGATAATGACCTAGTGAGTAATAACGTAATGACTGCCTGATGACGCGATGGATGATGAGTTTGAGAATGAAGAGATTCTCCATATTCGCCCCATCTGTCCACTTTAGCAGCGCAGAACCCAGATTGAAAGTGGATTGATGGCACAGGAATTGCTAAGAGCGCAGGCATTGAACGTTCAGTAACTAGAGGTGCACACACCCATCCCGGGGACGAATAAACATACCTAACTTGGGTTCTCTGGAAGAAATGCAACGCAATTTATTACCGTTTCATTTTAACCACTGGCTTTTGACAGTCTTAATTTGGCATTTGCCCAAAAGTCGATAAATCGTAGGCGCTTTTTGGATTCTTATTCAAAACTCCATCTAATGCCATTCGATGCCTACATAAAATCGCTTGCCTCTTTTCTTCCAGAGTTATGACTTATGAGTTCTATTGGTATTTGTGGTGACCAATATTTTTCTCAATTTTCATTTTACGTGACATTGAAAAGTCCAAACCTTTGGCCGGGGAAGTGAAGTGTTCCGCCGCTGTTTTTGTCCACCGGTGCGGATGAACGACGAATTGGCCGACAATCGAAGAGGTGGAAGGGAATGCGAGTGCTGCTGCTGTCCGGCAACAACCGCTGTAACTGCTGGCACAGCGGAATGTGGCAATTTTGGAGTGGAAGCGGGAAAATAGACTGAAAATTTGAAAATTTTTTATCGTAATTTTTGATTTTTGCATAAAATATATATGTCGCAGTTAAAGTTGAAAATCCGCTAATCTTGAAAATTTCTACACTAACATGGGGGACAACTGAATAGAAGTAGACTAA
>VAHH01001253.1:0-12672 GCA_013357305.1 Radopholus similis | reverse complement strand
TTAAATTTTAAAATGCGGGTCATATGTTGCGTATGAAAATGACGACGGACGAGACAAGGAAGGGTGCTACGACTGGGAAATCATTAGCTTATGCTAAGCTTAAGCTTGCATAGGCTTAAGCAAAAATGCCACGATTGACTACACTTTGGGATTAGAAGTTTCTCTAATATTATCGCATCGGCGGGTTGTCGCGTACTGCCAGTTGCGGCTCTTCATCCGACGCTTTGCGCTGGCATTCTCATTTCTCAGCATCTCCAGATCTCCACTCTTCCTCTGCTGTGTGCAATGCACCTAGCAAGGCGCAGACACAGAGATATGAAAATGAGGGTGAGAGGCACCACAACGCGAACAGAGAACAAAGAGCAGAGAGCACCCATCCATATATTTCTGATCCAACAAACAATTCTGACTCTCAGAGCTCAGCCACAGCCCAAGCGCTGTTTGGTGCCTGTCCTTTCCTGCTGCTGTCCACGTCCGCCACGTTTTTGTCCTTGACAGATGGACGAGTGCGTGGACAGGGGACTTTTGAAATGTGAAGACTGAAGAGAAAGAATTGTCTCTGGGAACAGGGAAGATGGAAACTGGGGGAAGTTAAGCATTGCTTCGAAATAGTAAAATGTTTAAATGCCGAATTTTAATGCAAACATGCAAATCGTGGTCGGAAAATTGGGTGCTAAAAATAAAATCTAGTCTGTAATTATTGTGCAGTAAAGTATACTCTTTAATATACACTCGAAAAAAACCAAAATTTGATGGTCAACAATTGAATTTGAGCCAGATGCGCGGCGGAAAGTGGAAGAAGTGCAACATCCACCAGGCAACTCCAGATGGGTCAATTCAAATCTATTCTGGCGGATAGGTGGCGATTACCACACAGCGGAATGCGGAAAAGCACTTCGACGTGGACTTCGAGGTGGTCATGGGTGCAGGCGACTTTGCCTCCAAAAATTACTTCAACCAGGACCTGGTAAGTAGTGGTTCGAGAGATGAATCTAAATTCCCTTTTGCAGATCTGCAAAATTAAGAGAGACAATTCGTAGGCCAATTGCACAAAAAGGTTGATTTCACCTCCCATTCAGGATTATCCTTGCCTTTGCAACGCCAAGTTGAGAGGGCTCCCGGAAAATCGGGCAGTGGAAAATTGGGCGGTAAGCGGAAAATTGGGCAGTGCCCGGAAAATCGGGCAGTGGAAGGTTGGGCAGTGGAAAATTGGGCAGTAGCTAATTTTAGCTCAAAAACTGGGCGGGCATCGACAAATTATAGCTCATTCGACGCGTCTCGACGAGTTGAGTCGAATGGTAGCAGAATTAGGCCGATCCGACTAATCTGGACAAAGTTATGGCATGTCAAAGTTTGGTCGGAGATCGGTGGGGGACAACCTATAATCAATATAAAATTATAAAGCCAAGCATGCAACGCTAGACGGTACCCCCCACTAAAACGTCAGAACAGGTAACGAATTTTGACAACAGAACTGAAATTGGTACAAATGTTTAACATGTCATAACTTTGTCCAGATTGGTCGGATCGACCTGATTTTGGTGTCATTCGACTCAGCTCGTCGTTTGTGTGGATCCAATTTACAAATAAATTATTTGACGGAAAATTACCTAAATTAATTTTACCATCCTCACCATTTTTCCACACAACCGCCCAGCGATCCCTCTCTCCACTTCATTGACGCCACTATCCGCCCTGTTCGATTGACAAATGTCAATAACACATTGATTTGGATGGGAATTTGGCTGCCAACATTAGCCTTCGCATACAGAGGAAGAATGTGATTGACTGCCTAGTATTATTACTAAAATTTATCGATTGGCCCGTCATCTGAATGGCCAGCTCCGCAACACTCCCCACCATTTGCGTGCTCCTCATCACCGTTCAAAACTACTTAGTTGGCGCCAAGTACCCCTCCTCCCGGATGCAGCAGTTTGTGGCCACTGTTGGCGAACACCCCGGCGAGCACCCGTTGGTGCGATATCACCGTATGGCGGCGCCAAAGGCGCCGCCCTGGCAGAACGGCATTCACCCGATTGTGCACGCCCTTGCTCAGCATAAGGCGCTCAAAGGCGGAGGAAACCTTCAGCAATCGGGCAGGGCGAAGCGAGTAAAGGCGAGGCGAGTGCGTCTGCGGAGGGTCCGTCTGAGCGATTTGCACGGGAAACGCCTTCGAGCAATCGGCGTGCTCAGACGCGTTCCACTGGTCAACGGCCAGTTGGTCCTCCCAGCGGGTTTCGGAAGGCAGAAGAACCCTTCAAGGGCCAAAGGCAAATTGCGATCGCGTCAACCTAGGAACAAAAGGAAAAAGGGAATAAAGGGTTGGCCACGCCGAAAAGGTCGAAAGGGAAAAGTGCGGAAAAGTGAGAGTGAAGAGACCGAAGAGGAAGAAGAGGAGGAGGATGAAGACGGCGAAAGTGATGAGGTGCACGATTTCGATCAGGATACAACAACGGAATCCGGAAGTGGCAAGGACGACGAGGAAGAGGATGTTGTGGAGGAGAAGAGGGAGAAGAAGCCGAATTCGGCCAGCAAAAAGCTGCAAACACTGAAGATGAGGGTGAAAGCGTTGCTGGAAACGGAGAAACAGAAACCGACCAGAAAAGAGGGCAAAGTTGGCAGTGGTGAGCACAATCACAACACCATTATTACCTCACCAAAGGGAAGCGGGAAGAGGAGGAACGGAAGGCCTGGGGAAGGACTGGAGAAAGGGCGAACGCCCAGAGGAAAAGGGCCAAGTGGGAAACAGAGAGAGAATGGAAGGCGGAAAGGCGGAACTGCAACGGTGCGGAGGAAACCGAAGCGGGGGCAAACCAACGGGGCAAACACCGTCCCATCGGCGAATAAATACACAAGGAGGCCGCAAGAGGAGAGGTCAACGGGGAACAAGACCGTGGGCGGTGGTGTGTGGCCCAAAGAAAGGAGCAGTCGACTGAGACCCGAGCCTGATGGGAGAAACGAAACTGTGCGTCCGATAAAAAGGCAGCCGAGACCAGGGTCTGACACGAAGAGCGGGGACATTGGGATGTTTCCGGAGGAAAGAAGCCGTCGATTGGGACCCGAACCTGGTGGCAGGAAGGAACCTCCTCCAGAGGGAAAAGGACCGGGCCGGCAGAGGCGGTTGCACCCCAATACGCCGCTTAACAGCGACCGAATCAGAGGAGAAGAAGATAACCGCAGAAATGGTTAATTCCCCTGTCCCTAAATGTTAAAATCATCCTTTCCTTTTTGAGGCAATTCCGCAAGGGCAGAACGCGTTCGAAATGGAGGTGGGGGAAGCGTAATGAGTAATGAGTCTCTTTGAATTGCTCGACTATGTTTCTTTGTTTCAGACAATCGCCAACCATCTGCCCTGTCCACGCGTTCACACTCTCCCGAAAAGAGGGACTACTATGACGGTTAGATTGGGAGAAAACAAGGCATTCAGTCTGATCACGTTCTTTTCCAGATATATCCGATGAGACGCTAGGTCCCGCCGACCAGGAGAAGGGGGAGGAAGAGATGTCCGGCAGCAGGATAGCACCTCAGATACCCGAGAGAACTGTGCAGCGGAATACAAATCAGCCGCGAAAGCAGCAAAGGGAAGCCAGAAGGCGGCCATCAGCTGAGAGTGGCGACAGCCCCGTCCCACAGGTTACAAGCGCCACAGTTAATCAACTGCCTGATTCTGATGAGAGGCTGCCGAAACGAAATGCCAACAGACATGTGTACAGCAAAAAACCGCCCAAGATGGGAAAGCAAAAGGGTTGGGACAAGGAGGAGAGCGACTACGACGGAGAGGAAAGCGACGAGAAAAGCATCAACAGGAGGCGCAAGCAACACGTCGGCAGCGACGACTCGGACGTGTCAGCGCCAGAATGGATTAGCGACGAGGAAACGGACAGCGGAGAATCTGCATCGCATCCAAACCGCGTTCAGAAGCCTAGGAACAACAGACAACTTCAGCAGCAGCCTCGAAGAGGGGACGCGAACCAGCAAAGGGAAAGGACATTGGGAAGACTGCCCTCATTCCTTCCGCCGGAAGGCGGATTTGATCCAGGCTGGACGCGTGGTCAGGGGCTAAGGAAGGGCAGGAGGAACAGACAGAGAATGGGAAGGAACGACAGCAGAAGGGAGACCCAACACGATGAGGGAGGGGGGCGCAACGGGGACGGGATTGCAGTTGTTGGGCATCCTGAGGAGCAGGCGGAAGATGCAACGAGGAAGAGGAGATTGCAGTATGAAGAGGGGCGGAGACCGTCCAATTCCGACGGGAGATCATCAGGGAAGAACCCTAAACGCACTCCTTCCGTGCCAATAAGAACCCAAAACCACACTTGGCATCCGAGCCAGCATCCACCGGAGCGAGGGAATCTGGCCGGCGGAAGAATGCCTCCGCCCATCTCCATTCCGCCGCGCACTCATTCGCCGAAACATTCCGCACAAAGGCAACCAACTCCGCCAGCAGATCCCGTTCATCGGCGGTCTTCTTCTTCTTCTCGAGGAGAGCATTTCGAGGAGCAGAATGCGCCGAATTCTCGCCTTTCTTCCGATACCTCTTCACGACAATCTTCCGGCAACAGTTCACGCCCTCACATTCCATTGAAGAAGGAGGACCCACATAGACAGCGAACGCAGAACAGAGACTCAAGAGGGAAATCCAAGCAACCGGGGCAGCCAAAAGCAGAAAGTCAGAAATCGAACAGTTCGTCAAAGGAAGAAGAGAAATCCCGTCAAGAGCGGGAGAGACATCGTGAAGGGACCCACGCAAAACAAGACCACATTTCTGGCCGACATTCGCATCAGTCTTCCAATGATCAGCATCAGCACTCACTCGAGCGACGCCAATCATCTTCGGACTCGCAACGGCATTCGGAAGAGTCCACGCATTCGGCACATAACCGCTTTTCTCCAGCAGAACAGCCCAAGCGAAAGAAGCCAAAGGAGGAGCAGCGACGGAGGATTGAGAAGTGGATGGAGGACGCGGACAGGGCAAGGGCCGAAAAGGAGGGAGAGGACGGAAAAGGGCAATATGGTGGGGCACTGCTGGGAGGGGCCAGGAATGTATTGAACGATGTGAGGAACAAGTGGAAAATGGGCAAAGATGCGGATGAGGGGAACGGAATGGGCAAGGCGGGCAAAGAGCGTTCAGGAAATGAGAAACACGGCAACCACAGAAAACCGAAAGAGCATCGAAGGCCATCGGAGGAAGAGAACGAAAGGAATGGGACAGGACATCAACAGAGGGAAAGACATAGTCCTGAATTTGAAGGCACTCCGCACGGTCATGTTCCGGCGTGGCATCAAAATCAGGGGAGGACTGGACAAGCCAATTCGCCGGAAGAAAAGGGACAACGCCACAATTCTGGCACCAAAGGACCCCACAATCAGCGTCTCCAAAGCGACCTTTATTCTCCGCACCATCAAGGTCAGCGGAGAAAGGAGATCGGAAAGGTCAGTCCAGCAGAGAGGGACGAACAACAGCACCCCAACCCCAATGGCCAATATCCACAGAGAAGCGGCTTGTTTCGAAATTCAAGACAAGAGGGAAAGCCATCGGAACAGTCCAGAGCAGAGTCAGAACTGTATGAAGGGAACGACGAGGAGAGCAGAAATGACGGTGATCCAATACATCCGCAACATGCCGTTCATTCGCTATCTCCAAACGGGGCAGAAGAGCCGAGCAGCAACAATGGCGAGGAACTGCCGCCTCTCTCGATTGCACCGCGCTCTGTCTCCGCCGCCGATTCTTCGCGGGCTCCGAGCCAGCAGCACGAGGGTCGTCGGCCGTCGGCAGCGTCCTCAGACACCGAGGATCCCCAAAATCACGGCATTGGGGGACAAGCGTCAGGTCAATCTTCCGCCTCTTCACGCCAAACAACGGTTGCATCGATTGCGCCGTCCCAAAATGTTGACGGGCAGAAGGGGGATAACGAAACTGACGCCGAACACGCAAACAACTCCCTTGGTCATGTCCAGCTTCCTTCGTCTGAACACGAGAACGGACAGATGTGGACGCAGGGCGACAGAGGACACTCACCATCCCCACCGAGGGCTGAACCCACACATACTAGTGGGCATCAGCGAGGAGGTCATCATCTACCGCATCGTGATCCGCAACAGCAGATGGAATGGGGACAGAATATCCACCAGCCTTCTAACGCTGGAAATGGGCATCACTGGCCGGCTTCGAGGGAGCACAGACTCGAGGGGGGCCATGGGGAGGCACAACAGCAGCAGCAGCAGCAGCAGCAGCAGCGGGATCACTCTGCTGAAGAGCCCCCGAAACAGCACGGGAACGGGGGAAACGAAAGACTGATAAGGAGAAAGGTTGGGGTTCATTTTTTGGCCACCCCAATAATCACTGACAATCCGCTTTTTTAGCCGAACATTCGGTTGTTTCCCTCCGCCGCTGAAGGGTACAGTTGAAATGGTGTGCATTGGCAGGAGAGGACGTAAATAATTCAACCAATTCACATTTATACATTTATTCAAGTCATTTTTGAATACAAAATTTATTTTAATAAGCAGGATCAAAATTCGTTTGAAAATTTCACATTCTTTCTATGACGTGAAACTGCAGAATTATTATTTAATATTTATTCTGTAGTCCGGCAAAAATTGTTTTTTTCGCCGACACATTTTTTGAGGTACAATTTGTTGCGGCGCATCAAGAACTGATGAATGATGATGCGATCAGCAGAGGAGGGTGACAAGTCGATAATGGGAAAACGAAAAGGGACTTGGCTGCGGCGAGAGCGAAGGCAAAGGCGCCTTTTGTCCCGTCGGGAAAAAGCGGAAGCAGCAAAATCAGCGCTCTTTCCAGCGCCGCTGCTGGACTCTGGACATTGCTCCCCCTCACAATTCACATTGATCCCGCACAAACATCGTCGGAGCAGACAGTAGTGGATTTTATGAAATTATGCCGTCCGCCGATTTAAGCAACTGCCATCAAATAAATAGTAAATGTTTCGGATCCACTTGACAATTGAGCTTTTTGCCTTTCCGACTCTTTTATTGGTCCCCTGTGGCCTTTGGCCTCTCTGTTCTCCGGAGTCTGGCCTGTCAACCATTTGGAGTCTTCCACTTCCGATTCTTGAATATTTAATTTTTAATCAATCCATTCTGACCGAAACGTTTATTTAAAAATTTTTAACTATTCAATGTTATCTTTTGTTTTTACAATAGAAGCTATTGTCGATTGCCCTTATCGCGTATCGCAGGCGGACACTAAGCCTAACGTTAAACCAAGTAAATTGTCTTAAACTAAGCCTAGCATAAGCTTTTCTGAATTTCAAGTTTTAGCTAACTGACTGATTTGTGTCCACTATTTCTTTCAAAATATGTATAGGAATTTCGAAACAGCCAACAGCAGTTCGTGTACTGTGCATTTCCAATTTCCATTGCACAAACCGCCGATTTCGTCTGTCCAATTGTTCCATCGCATTTGCTGGATGTGTTATTTTCGTGTGCGGCCAAACGATTGCCTCGCGAGCCTAGTGTCGTCCATTCATTCATTCATTCTTCTTCATTCCCATTCATTTTGCGCCTCTGGCTGTGTGGGTGGAGCAGTCCCGGGAAGAACAAAATAGTCAGTCTCTCTCAGCAGCCATGCTGAATCCTAACCGCCTCTGCTGGGCGATTGCTCTCGGCCTGTGGCATGGCGAGGCCGCCGTGTGTCAGGTGTTGCCTCTGCCGCTCTATTCCCCATTTGTGGCGCCGATCGATGTGCCTCTGCTTGCTCCGCAAATGAATGTGTGTGTGTGATGATGGTCTTCTGCACAACGGAATGAGCTGCCGCGGGTGTGTGGATCAACCGGTGGCGGCGGCCAGATCCCCCGGGCCCGGCCAGCCAGCGGCGAGAATAGCGCCAGGTGGGCCCAGCCGTGGGGCGGAGGGAGATCAATTATTCGGCGGATGGCTGATTTGTAGCTGTCGATAAGCATTGGCTTCTTCCGCGGGCTCTGCCCACTGGCAGCATTTATCCTGTGCTCTCACACTCATACACCCAGTCCCCACTCCCTTGTCCGCCACTTTTTGCTACGATTCCCAAAAAAGTGACGGAAACGAGCAGCCAGTGGAGAAGTGGACTACGAGGTGCACTCATCAAGGCGATGTCCATTTTATTTACAATATTTCTCGACCAGCAGTTGACGGTGGCCAATCTGTCCATGCTCTTCTGACACACGCGGCGCATTATTTTCCACAAAATGGCTGTGGGGCATTCGTCTTTCATGTTTCATCCAAACCATTTTTTCATGTTTCATCCAAACCATATTTTCATGTTTCATCCAAACCATTTTGTCAAATCCTAAATCCTCGTTTGACCAGTCCCACTCCCGTTTTGGCCCTAATTGAGGACTATTCATGTATAGCTTCTGATCATTTTTCAACGCGTGTTTATTTGTTCGAGTTTCCACATATTTTTCTGCTGCATTTGGCCATTCCTCAATTATTTCCCTTTTTTGAGTTGGCATCACCAGATCGGGCGCCAATAAAATCCGCGGCCAGCACACATCGGCGGACCGAGGCATAAAACGCGGGGCCCAAACACGTGTGCCGTCGCCGCAACAGCAATTTGGTGGGTTTCTTCTTCACTCCGGGTAATTGGAACAAAAGTCCACCACTCAAAGTCTCAAACTGACGCCAAAAGCGAATTAAAAATGTTGGCCAATTTTGATGCACGCGGCGAATTAAAGTAAAGCATTTCACTCCCCTTTTTGCGCAATTTTTGTTTTGTCCAACCCGAATATGACATTTATGGAATTTGGGGCACTTTTTAATACTACAAGGCAATTTTCATTTGCACAAATCCCAAAACATTTTGGACAGTCAACTGTCCTCACTCCCCCCACTTTAGATCTCTCTTCTGGATTCTCCTGACGCGGTACATGTCGTTTGGGCAACGGGTTCCATTTGAGAAGCTATAACTTGGAAAGGAATAGAGTTAGATGAGTAATTCCAAAAGTGATTGGACTGGTCTATGGAAGCCTACAAAATTGCATTTGAGTTGGAATTGATTGGACCAGTTTGAGCCAAGTCATGGCTAAAAAACTCCAAAAATCCCTAATTTTTTCAAACATTTGGCCATAACTTGGCCAATTATTGGGCTATTCAACGACTGATTATATCTTTGGATAGAGCACACTTTGGGCTTTCCAATGGCTTTTTATTAAAATTGTTAGCCTAATTCTTAACCCAGTTATGGTTTATCAAAAACAAACCTCCGTCGCCCAAATGATATGTGCTTCGCTCCTGACGCTGCATTTCCCCACATCAATTGGCCCCCAAACATTGGTTGTTCCAATCGTTTTGTTGTTTTGCGCCCGTCAAGTGGCTTCTGCTGCTGGGCCCGCGCATTCCCAGCCCCGGCTCCTCTTCAGATCCCCCATTAGCCGCCTTCCGCTCGTCCTCTCGTGTTTGTCCAGCAGTCCCCTCTCCCCTCTCCCCTCTCCCCTCTCCCCTCTCCCCTCTCCCCTCTCCCCTCTCCCCTCTCCCCGCCTCCAACATCCCGCCGCGGGACAGGCCCAATCCACCGGCGCACATCCATTAACGATTTTAAGCGGCTGTGCACGATCAATCGATCAAACAAAACACACACAACACGCTTTATGTATTGTTGCTTTGTTTCCAATTTTCAAAAGAGCCATATTATTCGGGGAAATTAACCGCACCAAAAAGCATTATTTTTCTATAATTCGGAATTTGAGATAGTCACAAATTTTGAAGTCTGTCAAAAACAGTCAATTTTGTGAGTCCCGAAAACTACCGAATCTGTTCATTAAATTTTGATGAATTTTTTACCAATTTATGCTAAGTAAAGTTTTAATTTATTCCCCGCCTTTCCACATTAAAAACAATATCCGATTCACCAATTTATGCTAAGTAAAGTTTTAATTTATTCCCCGCCTTTCCACACTAAAAACAATGTCCGATTCCACATTTTAGTTTTTGCCCATTTTCTGTTGTACAAAAGCGACAAGCGACTCATTCCCCTTTCTGCATTCCCTGAAGCGACCATCATCCCAATTCCATTTCCATACCGCATCCGCCCATTTGCCGCCGTCTCATTAGAATGCCCTGTCTCCCCAGCGAGTGCTGTCGCTGCTCCCCGTCCAAGTCGACCCAGTGCTGCGCCTGTTTTCCGCGAGAGCGCCAACGCCACCCAGCCGAGGCGGCCGAAGAGGCGTACGCGCGCGTGGGCGCCCGTCTGGCGCACCGCTCCTCTAGTCTGAGCGGTGCGAGCGCAGACCGCGGCGGCGGATTCGAAGAATCGGCGCGACGGAGGCCCAAAACGCGTGCTCTGGTGGCGGCGGAACGACGCGCCAAAAGCGCAGAGGATGTGGCCGTCGCGCCGTTGGCACGACTGTCGGACGACGAGTTGCAGCTGCACTCGACGAGCAGCTCCGCGGCGGAAGACACCAGCGAACGGTTCCAAGTCAGCAAATCGGCGGAAATGCGCGAAGCGAACGAACGAAGCGAACGAGAAGAGCGAAGAACAGCAGTGCCAGTCGTCGAAGAGCCGGTCAATCTGGCAGCTGCTGATCAGCCGGATATCAAGCCAGTTGGCGCGTCCGCGTCGAAGAATCCGCGCGAGCGCACCGTGAAGTTCAGCTTTGTGGAGACGCCTCCCGCCCTGGTGCCGGCGATGGCCATCGGCGCGTCGCGTCGGGCGTCCGCCTCGCTGTCGCCGTCCATCCTGAAGAGGGCGCCGGCGCGTCCGCCCAATTTGGCGCCGCCCTGTCAGCTGGCCCCGAACCCGTGTGTCCGGGAAGTGAACGCTCGCTGGGCGCGGGAGCGCGAGGAATGGGCACAACAGAGGGCGGAGGCGCTGCGCAAAGCGACCCAGCGAATGCTGGACGCAGCGAGAAGGCGCTGGGCGGCCGGGGACGAGTGGCGGCGGCGGCGCAGGGACGACGGAGAAGACGGGCCTCCGGAGGGAGGAGGCCAAAATGGCGGAGGAGGGACAGAATCCCGACGAATGGCTGGCGGAGGAGAGCAGCAGCAGCGGGGAAATGGCGTGTCGAAGGGAGCAGGAGGAGGGAATTCTGGTCCCGCGGATGGCAACCAGCAACAGACCCAGAGAGTGCGCACCGATTCAGTTGTTCCAAACTAAAATATATAGTACATACATGTACTTTTTTGCCCAAAATTTACTTTTTATCGCCCAAAAATTAGCCAATGCAAAGCTTAGCTGAGCCCAGCTTAAGCTTAGCTCACGTCAAAGCCTACTGACCTGATCCAAAAATTTTTTGTTTGGACTCATATACTTGGATCGGACTTACAAAGTCCATTTTTTGGACGAAAGAAAGATTTTTCGAAAATACGTATATTATGAACTCAGATTTCTATAAATGGTCAAATCTAGGAGAATCTAGGAGATCTGTCTTTGTGAAATTTTGAAATTGCGCGAAAAAAATATTTGGATTGGTGCGCCCTCTCTTGAGTGCCCTCTCTTCTCCAGCAGTACAAGAGCCACCAGTCGGGAGCATATGCCTTGGAGCAATGCCTGCGCCGGTCGGTGGCGCAATTTTGCGCCGAAGAAGAGGCAATTCCGTTGGGTTCCCCGTCGCCCCGAGTGATCCGCCACCCCATCGTTGTGGAGCTGCCCCAGCGGCCCAGGAGGGAGGAGCAGCTCGCCCAGATGGAGGCCCAAATGCGCCAGCTGATCCAAAGCCAGACCAGAAAGTGCGCGCAAAATGGGGAGAAAAACAAAACTGGGAACAACAAAAAAGTGCACACGCGACCAAATTATAGTCAACATGGAATTGAAAAAATGGGGAAACCGAAAAACCAAATAGTAGGCATATACCAATAATCAGAAATGGCCGATTCGAATTTGTTGGGCTCTTTTCTTTTCGGCACGGGGCCTTAATTGTGGGCAAATCCAGAGAGTGTTTGTTTGTTTCCCTCAAAAATGTTTGCTTTTGCCGTCCAGAACAACTCCGCACTCGCCGTCCCTGCTGGCCAAGATGCGGCGTGGGCTCAAGCAGATGTTCAATGGGAGCAGCGCCAGTGCGGGCGCCCTGGACCAGCAGCAGCCGCCAGACCAACCGCCACCGGCCCAGCAGCAGCCGGAGATGCCGCTGCAGAAGCCTGCCGGATTCCTGCACGTGAGTGGGACGGGAATCTCTTAAAATAAATGGGCAGCAATTAATGTTACAGTCGGTTCCAAAAGTTTAGCTGTTTAGCATGACCCACATGCAAATTAGCAAAAATGCATGTACCTAGGTAGTCTCTTAGAAAACGTTACGCCAAATGTGTAAAGGGATAAAGTATCCTGCTTTCTAACAACTAACAAGTAACAAGTATATGTTATCCACACTTTGTGAAGAAAATTGTTGACGGGTAGAGGACAAACTATCTACAAGAACAAAAGGGTAGATAGTTGTAGATAGTTTGTCCTTTTTGTTCTTGTAGATAGTTTCTCTGTAGATAGTTTGTCCTCCTCCCAAATTTGACTGCATCATCCAGAGAGATTGCTGGCACTCTTTTTTAGGGTGTTATCATAAGTTTAGCATCACCACACATTCATAGGCATAACTGCAAATTTTTAAACAACAAGAATATTGAAAATGCTTTATCACTAATCCGAGATAGATTTTTACTAGGGTAGTTCACTCCCGGTTAATAACCGGGTACCCCGGTTTTCGGTTTTGCCGGTTTTGCTACCCTCGGTTTTCGGTTCCGGTT
>VAHH01001252.1:0-12677 GCA_013357305.1 Radopholus similis | reverse complement strand
AAATTTTTAAATTTTGAAAACCTCAAAACTAATCTATCCCACGTAAGCGCTTAAGGCTTTGGCACTATGCTCCCAGACTAGTTTAAATTTAAAACAATTTTAAAATAACATAGGTCGAGTTGCATAGGTCGAGTTTCCCATAGGTCGAGTTGCCTTGACCCCACCTTTATACACCTCATGTTTTTTGTTTTCGGCATTTGTTACAAACATTGGATTATTTTAGGCAATAAAGAATTGGGCGATTAAATTGGACACGAGTAAGATGGCATATGTATTATATTTATATGTTTTTAATTTTAATATCTTTGCTCTTCTGATAGAATCAACATTAATTCTTAATTCAAAGGCAATCGGTAGAATTGAACAGCGCTTGCAAGAAGGGCATGTCATGTCTTCCCGCATTAGCAATTCCAATTTGAACCAGGAGATCGTCAGCCAATGCTCTTCTTGCGCTTTTGGGCGAAGATGGCGCACTGCGCCGTCTACGACCGTTCCCCGCAGATTCATCATCCTCATTGTTGTTATTTACAGTCCACCCATCCAGCTGAAGTAGGTGGAAGTGCAAAGGGGCGTACAGCGGCGGCTGCTGAAATTGGAATTCCACTGCATCCATCCTATATAGAGAACAAAATACCCAACGAAATGCTGGCGAAGGGCTTCGCGGCGTGGTACCGCCTAAACGACTGAGCGATTTTGCGTGCTTCCTGATGGCAAGCAGCATTCGAAGCTGGGAGTGCAAAGATTGGGGCAAATTGGCAAAAAAGCCATTCGATGAGCAGAACGAGAAGATATCCATTTGCCCGGAATCAGGGTTCGAAAAATTTAAAACATTATGTGGACCAAACACATTGTGGGCTGACCATGCGTCTTCCAAGTATTGATGAGTTGTCTGGACCACCAGCAATTTTTCTGGCACTCATTTCCCGAGACCAGAGTGCCATAATTCGGGTTGATAGTGCATTTAGCGCTAGCTGGCGCAACGTTGGAGGTGAATATTGACGGATTATCAGAGTGCGCACAAACGGCGAATCTCGCGATGGGGCTTCGTTCATTCCTCCATAGAAGAGCACGGCCTCGTTGGCCATCTGAACTGCACAATGCCAGAGCCGAGTGGGGAACTGGTGTTCGAGCGGCGGGATCAGGCGCCAGCGATGCCTGGCCATTCTTTGCACGGCGTTGTTCCCGCTTGTCGCCACAGCAAAATATTCGGCTATGTCCAATTCCCACAGGTCGCTCAACGGTTGGCCACGAGGACAAAGGCCGCCGAACATGAGAATCTCAAATGCAAGTTTCGAATAATGACACAAAAAAAGATCTAACCTTTTTCCGCTTGTTGAGTAATGTGAAGCTGCACCAGGATCGGCCTTCCGGATGTGACGGTGGAATTCCGGGAGAGAGCAAAGGATCCATCGAAGCGGAAGGCGCATCACTGCGATGGTGATTGCAAATTTTGAAAATTTAAAAACAACATTTTACATTTGCGTCCACACCGATGAGCCAAGATCCAGGACATAGAGGTCGTTCAGCCGTGTCTGGTCATGTCGACCACCGAACAGGAAAACCTTGCCACAAGGAAGAATATTTCTTCAGCAAATTCTCGAGAAGTTAAGCGCCATCTGTGCTCACCTTGTTTAATTCGGACACATAGACAGAGGCAGATGCAGCTCGTGCCGATGGGCGTGAGCCGCTTTGTTCCAACTCGACCCAGCACTCCTCTTTCAGATCGTAATACAACAACTGATTGTTCCAGCAGCTGCCCATGTCGTCGTCCAAAAAGTGGTGCGGATGGAAGAAGTACTGATGTTGGCCGTGGTCCAGTCGGTGCCAACTCATTCCATAACCGCCGAAGATAAAGAATTTGTCGTTTGCAATCCATGAAGTGGTCTTATCACGTGGTGTCGGTATTTTGCTGCCGACCGGATAGCGCTTCCGTGTCAAGCGTCCGGTGCAGAGATCGATTGCTTTAAATTTGCTATTAAAATGCTGCAGCAAATATATGTTTTAATAAATGTACCGAGAAGCATCGAAGTGTTCACCATTCGCCTATGATGCTCATCTACAAAATGCAGGAGGTGACACCAATAAATGATGATGCACCAAAAGTTTCACACCAAATATGCACCCTCCGAAAATGAAAAGTTGGTTGTGGTAGATGCCAGCTGTAGCCCCCGAATTTGGTCTGAGCTGGAGATCAGTTTCACATTGCACTTTGAGCCTGAACAACAATTAAGGCTAAGGAAAACAGATTAACCTAAAAAGTAACCAAATGTTGCTGCGAGCGCCCAACAACATATAGGGAAGAATGTATAGCCAATCGCAGTCCTGTGCAGAAAAATTGAAAATTGTTACAGGAAGAGTCTCGTTAATTAAAAATGATTGAAAATAATGGCCAAACTCGATAATGAATGTCCCGCTCATCGTAGCAATATCCGCCCCAGCATAGCAGACAGCCTGAAGATGAGAAACAAATTATCTTTTAGAGAAAATAATAATCTATCCGTTAAATAATTCAAAATCTCCGCTAAAATCTACATTTCATCTTTTAACTGTAATGCTACCCATCATTATTACCGCGATATTCGACGCATACATGTCCGGCTACAGGAGAGAGTGATTCAGTTGTCTCAACCTAATTGAGATATAAAGTACAAAATCAATTTTTTTTTTATTTAAAAAAAACCTCAAAATTTAATAGTCTTCTACCAGGGAAACGATTGCTTGGCAGCATAGGAAGAGATTGAAGTTGGAATGGCTCTCGTTGCTCGCCTTCTCCTCCGTCTCCATCATCGGCCACAATCCGAATATGCTGCTCATTCATTTATTTTAGGGTCCCAAAAAATAAGGGAATAAAATTGAGAAATATGGGCCAAAAATCGAGAAATATGGGCAAAAATGGACCAAGAATCTAAAACATGGGCAAATTTGAAAATATAAGCACTGAAAATTTAACAAAAAAGAAAAAACATTCCTCAACGAAACTTGATAGAAAAGGAACATTTCGAAGGTTTTGAGTTTTGAAGGGGAAAAATTGAATCTGCATCAATATTGGTGATCGAACTGCGATAAAATGCTTCTTTGGTTTTTTGGTGGCGTTTTTGTGTAAAATCCAGAAAAAAATCGCAATATATGGGCGGGCATTATCGATAAATATGGGCCAAATAGTGAAAATCATTTCAATCATTAGCTTTTTTGAGTCCGTTATCCTAAAGTATATTTTCGACGTGTCTCAATGAGAGGATTCCAAATGGTACCAAGGGCGATCTGCTGGCCATTATGTACTTAAATCAGCAGACTCAATAAACTGCTCGAGGGCGCAGGCAGCGGAGGATGGAAGGCGGGCAGCAATGGAGTGATGAGAAAGTGTGCTGATGATTTTTGTTTTTTAGTGCATCCCTTAATCCCTTTTGCTCATATTCAACCCGACATTCCCGTCTAATGGTGAATCACCCGTATGGTGTTATGGATTATGGTATAGAAGCCAACTTTAAATACTTTGCACGTGTTCAGATTCAGACTTCCGACCCTTTATAAGAGAAGCACTAAAATACATATAGGTAGTTTAAATTTAGATCTCATATTTCTACATATTTCCCGTTTATCTTCTTTTCATTGATGTGAGAATAGGTTCGGCGGTGGGAAGCCTTCACGCAGCTCTGGCTCATATGTGTCTCCACTCAGCGGCTTCGTAGGCGGCATTGCTCTTAGCGGTTCTCCCCACGTTGCTAGACTGATGTCATCGCCAGGCTTTGGCTGAGGAGAGGAGGACAGGATCAGGAGAGTACCAATGAACAGGGATGTGGAGAACAAGATCAGTAGTAGCCGGTCCAGCACCATCGCCACATAGGACCAATTTTCGGATACCTAAAGTAGCCATTTTTGGTTTTTAACAACAAAACGGATCCATCGTTCCTATAGTATAATTATTGCGGGATCAAAACAGTTCGGCTAAAACCCAAAAATCTGACTCATACTTAGTACTATAGATAAAACATGTTAGATCCGAAAAATATGCTAACATAGTGTTCATGACCAAAGTCCAATTAAGAATTAACCCATTTTACACCTTGTCCCTCTTCTGCTTCGCTCGAAAGTATTCGGCAATAAAGTGTACGTTCTCCACCATCCTCCGCAGCACGTCCGGACTCATCCCTCTCACTTGGGCCAACTGTGACAGTGGCATCGTGTCTATTCCGGCTACACTGCTGCGCGACGCTGGAGCCACAAAGAAGGCGGGCGAGTTGCGTCTGGAGGAGTTATTAGCCGTGTAGGGAGCTTGAGTATCGGACACTGAATAAGAGGAATGAATGTTAGATATTTTAGAAACACATTGATAATTGATATATGTGTGGCACCGGAGATGGTAGTGCTCTCGTCATTCTCAGATCCTGCATCGTCATCCGCCGGTGGGTTCATCAGCAGCATTCTGGGAAGTAGGCGGACGAACACACGATATATCCAATTGGGCATCGTGTGCAGAGTACCATCACTTGAATAGGAAGCAGACATCATCTCTTTCTGCGTATAGGTATTACCGACGATGGAAGTTTAGCGTGACGACGGAGATGGCGATCGAAAAGGAAACCAGAAACATGGTGAACAGCAGATAGCGCCCAATCAGAGGAATGACCATAGAGGTGGGCGGGATCAGTTCGATCAGAAAAAGAAGAAAATCAGCTATTTTTTCAAATTACTGTACCAAAATTAGGTAGAACACCGTAAGAGTGACCAACACAGAAACTGAACAAGAGATGGAGCAAATGAGCAACAAAATAAAAACAAATGACCCACTGGAGTATGTCATTTTGTGCTCGCAAGCGGGAATGTAGAACACAAACACTGTTAGGATGGCTGAGAAAAGGTTGAACATGAAGATACCCCATTTTTGATGATTTCTGATTTCATTTCTAACCAATGAGCATGCAGGGGATAACCAGATTGATAGCGTAGAACAATGTTTTTCGGCGCAACCCCAATGTGAAAGTAATGTCGATGTAGAAGTCCTCAAACAATGTGTCTGTACCTATACCACCTTTCTTTCACTTCCAACCTGTCCGCAGCATCCCGGGTACAGTTGTTCATGTCGTTTGCTAGTTACCGACATTAGATCCCACTCCAAACTTCTAGTAAGAGAGCAAAGCCAAAGTACATTATACATTACCATGAATACCTATTTTTATTTGACATTTCAGAATATTGATGTGTTTGATTTCTTAGTTCTTATTCTTACGCATGATAAGCGGACAAGTCCATGCCCAGTGCCAAGTATTTGTACCTCAAACAGATACCTAATTTTAGAATCTAAAAGTCGGAATGGGTGAGTGCAAAGCCAGTTAGTCAAGCATCAACCCGCTCGCCATCTTAGGTATACTATTATTTTATTTATGCTTACTCCTTCCCGTCCTTGTAGGTTAGTGTTTTTGGTTTGTCTTCAGGTCGTGGCTGAAGGCAAAAAATATTTATGTGTAACTGGTCATTTTACGGGGATTTGCGAGATGTTCAGCAAAAATCCGTTGTAGGTCCACCCGCCAAATTTCATCACGCACTCCTGGATGTCAAACGGGAAGTACTCAATCTCGATCTACGATGAAATAAATTGGAGGAAGTTTTTATAAGCTGACTCCGCAAAAAGATTTATAGATGCTGGGCGGTTTCCACACCACCAGGCCGTTGTAGTACACAATTGCGTCCGATATGATTGATATGTGCGGCTCTCCGTCAGCACTAAACATAACCATTCTTTTCATTTAGCACATCAATCTGTTGGCACTTGTTGTAAAGGATGATGTCCGGCGTCCAGATCTGGTCTGAGGGAATGTGCAGCTTTTTGATCCCGTTGTACTTGTCTGGGTCCCTTAGAATTCTCACGATGATAATTGTCAGATTCATATTTAAACGGTGACACAGACCAATGCAGTTTGCAGTCTAGCCATTGCTATAGAAATGACTGAATGTGTGAAGAAAATTAATCGAATCTGAACCATTTCCAGCCAAAGCGACGTGGTCAGCACTTGATTGACTTCGTCCTGAAATGGACACTTATTTGATCCACAATCCTCTCAGCGTACTTGATCTTATTAGTTATTAGGTTATTACTTATTAATTATTATCCAACACTACCACGTCGATGATGCGAATAAGCGAGGCGCCAAACAAGACTTCCAACGGCAGAGTGCTGTTCTTCACAGGACGCACATTTTTATTGTAGGAATAACTAAAAATTCCGCAAATTGAGTAGAGTGTGATCGCGACAAAGTCAACCCACAGCAATTCCTCGTACAATTGATTTGCATTGTCCGCATATCGGCTGGCCGTTGAGAGCTGGAGGGCGGCAAAGACAAAGACTGAACTGTTAGATCGAAGAAGGGTAGAAAAAAGCCCAACCTGCAAACAGGATGAGGAGCATTGACCGGAGAAAATGGGGGAGGAGAATGTGCGGATTAGACTTTACTGGGCAATCGATTGAGGATTTGCAGCAAAGGGGAAATTCGGAACTGCCACTTGGCCACAAGCGAAATGGACAGAGAGCTGAACAACTGTCGCTTTACCTTATTCACCAGAAAATATTCTTTCTTCAGACCTAGCTAGCTACCTATATTCTATAAATCTAAATCATTTAATAGATATATTCTCTTAATATTAGTTGAACAATCAAAACAATCCATTTTATTGCGAGATCTATAAAATAGAATGTCTCGAAGTGACGATTAGTATTAGTACAAATATTGAATAGAATAGAGAAAAGTAGTGGCAGGCCTGTATATACAAAAATACTAAATGAAAAAGACAAGTGCCAACTGCCAAGGTAATATGGGAAGTTCTTCAAGTTTCAAATCGACCGTAATGAACTGGAATAGGGATTTCCATTTTCCACATTGCCTTCACTACTACTAGGCAAATATAATTTTAAAGAATGTCAAGACTAGGAACAAGTTAGTGAGTGGTGAGCAACAGAACTGAGAGAGACGACACGACGTTTGATTGTCCTGAGCAATGAATAATGTTTTGCTGAAAGCTACATTCGCCATAATTATTAATTATTCCCAGAGTGTCGTTGTGATGTTGGTTCGCCAGCGCAGCTGTTCCATGCGCGGGTACCACATCCGCTCGGCAAAAAACTGCACACCTGACAACAATTCCACGTCACGTACTCGGGCAGTGTTCGCCATCAAATACTCGGATTGGTTCTGCAGAAGAGAGACCGACCCTCCCCCTGTACACATCCCACCCATCTGCATGCCCACCAAACAGTTGAGGTCCCTCCGCACATTTGGGAGCACAAATGCGAGCACTCTGAGTGCTCCACTGAGACGACAATTGATTCCGTTCAGATGCCATTGACCGTCATCGCAACGCAGTAGGATGCGGAAGAAGTGGGTCGGTGGCAAATTCCTGCAGAACCGTCTCTTGTGAATACAATTTCTGGCCCACCCTTCTTTGTCGTCATCGGCCAAACCGTCCATGTTTGTATCAAAAATTGTGCCCGTGATCGAAACAATACGGGCATATTTTCGCGCATAATGCCTCGTTTGGTTCTGCAGGAACAGTAAAGGACCTGAATAGACCATGAGCTGTGAATTGGATTAGGTATCTTTATTCAATTTTGCCCTGAGACCATTGGCGAATTGGTGGTGCATTTGGAAATGGAGGCGGTTGAAGCCAAGAACAGCTGCAAGAGCACAATCCAACACCAAATGATAGATACATCCATCCGCCGTACCATTTTTCTGAGTGGCAGCAATGCTGCGCAAAACCATCTGCTGCTCCCCATTGCCCTTGTTCGGAGAGAAACTAGCGCAGCCTTGATCGTACCGGAAATCAAAGAACGCGCACTCATCCGTTGGATTATCCTGCGTTGAACGTGGGAAATCGTCAGCAGTCAGCGTTTCGTAAAACATGGATGTGGTGGTCCCTTTGTTTTCCTTTCGGCCATTGGTCAATAACTGAAATGGAAGGAGTGTCCAGTCACTTTTCTCAAAAAGGACCATCGAGGGACACAGGTTGATGATGCACAATTCCTTGGAGCGCGTGCTGAATATGCCGTTTGGGAGCTGCTGTTGCTGGCTACTGCACAGGCCCAACTCACGCTGTAGCTCTTCCTGGCAAAGAATCAGAGTTCAATATGGTTTTCCAAATCTCCCACAATTCTTTGTTTACAACGGCCAGATTCTTCACATGCGTGAAATAGACGCTTCATGATTGTGGAAGCGCATTCTCTGCAACGGGGCAATCAAAAAATCCAAAATGAGCGCATTCACTGAGCGGGATGAATGGCGCTGTCCAGCGGGAATAGTGGATCGCGATGCAACTCCATGTTGTCCACCAGCTCATCCAAAACGCCCAAAGTGCCATTGTTTGGCACGTCGTGGGTCAAACGCATTAAATCTGGAAAAAGATTTGGCTTTGATGAATTGCTGACCGCTCTTTAACCGGCGAACAAATTGAACAGTTCAACGTTTTGGAATGGCGGCACTCTGAGTCCACGTCTGATGTTGGGGCCGCGAGCAAAGAAGACGGCATGCATGCACTCTGTTGCGTAGTCGTAGCCATGGTCTGATGTGACATAGTAGTCCTCTGCGGGAGAACTGCACACAAAACACCCTTATCGTTGCATTGGTCAATTCGATTTTGTCCCACGCGTAGAAAGTGGAGCCCAGTTGTGCGTCGAACAGTACATCGCCGATACGCTGCTTGCCTGCGTAGTGATATCGGCTTGGCAGCGATCGTTGATCGTACACGCGGAATTTTGTTTTGTCTTTGCATGTCAACTTATCCAACACAGCACGCGTTGCTTCCGCTGAAAAGGGCGAATGTTTGTCTCGACCGCGCGCGGATGCATTGGATACTCGTGTTGGTGGGGAAGTAGAGTCTGCCGATCACTCCACTTGCGGGGATCATTCCGGGGGGTGGAGGCGCGAGCATCTCATTGAAGAAGTAGCGACTGCTGAGCCATTGCATCCCTGCAGAAAGAGCGAGTTTGCAAGCGATTAGCGATGTCAGTTGGCACCATGATCCGAAACGATGACCAGGTTGATGCAATCCAAAATCCCCTCTTTGTGCAGCGATGTGAACAAGTAGTCGAGCACTGACTCCAAGTAGCTCAGTTCTAGTTCAACCTGCGCCCCACATTTTCAGCGCCTCATTTCAGACATTCCTCCTACTTGTCTTTGGGAAGTGTGAAAGTGGTCGACACTGTCCGGTTGGTCAAAATAGGCCATTAATAATGAGGGCCGTTCAATCGCCGGCAGAGTGAGCCATTCGACAATTTTGTCTACTCGTGCAGAATAGGGCATCGTCCTATCGTAGGGCACATCGATGGTGGGATTGTATCCGGTGATGTTGAAAGAGCAGCCCGCCCAGAACATGCAAAATGCGCGTTTGTGTTGCCTAACAGCCGCACTCCATATCTGCGGAATGCCCTGAGTGGACATGGACATCTCGAAGAACTTACGGGTTCGCCGCCAAAAAATTTTGCGTTCTTGATATTTTTCATGTCCTCCAGCACTGGACTGATCGTCTGATCGTAGCACGAGTTGTCCACAACTCCGTGCGCGCCTGGCCATAAGCCAGTGGCGATGGAGTAGTGGTTGGGGAAGGTTTTGGACGGGTAGGACGGAAACATAAACTCCGCGCTCGTTCCGCATTCGCCCATTTTGTCCAGCGAGCGCACAATGTCCCAGTCGAGGTAGTCACGTGCGAACCCGTCTAGGCTGATCACAACCAGTGGAGGAATGCTGACGCTGGAAAAATGTCCAATTTGTTTTTCGGAGGCCATCCACTCACTCGTCCTTCTCGCACTTCGTCGCGCACTTTCTGTCGTGCCACACAAAACGATGATGGTGCAACTCTCTGAACTCGCTCCTGTTGCCCTCAGCCCACTCTGTTCCATTCAGCTTCTCGGTTTCGTTCAACGGCAAAATTCCTTCAAAGCCAAGACGTCGTTGGCGAGAGCGCATTATTTCCCTACCAGCAGCCTTGGCTCTTTCCAACTCATCCTTGGATAGCTTTGGGATCATTGAGTTAGTGGTCACATATGGGGAACTACGGAAGTGCATCAACTGCTCGTAAAGGCGCTGAAAAATTGAATGAATGCAAAAAATATTCGATAAAATATATTATCCAAATTGGACCAATTTTATAATAATTATCTGATCCCTCTAACCATGAACTGTTCGCTCCTCGACTGCGCTCCTTCGCCGCTTCCTATTTTTGTGTATTTTTCATCCATTTTGCGCATCGACTGGAAAAAAACCAAGAATATGGCCAACACAATCAATGCAATTGCGCCGATTCCGAAATATAAAAGTGTGAACTTGCGCCGAATTAACTGCATCAGTAAGCTACCGCCCTCCTTTGATGCCGTGTCGCGAGCCACTGACGATATGTCATCTGCATAAAAAACAATAATAATAATAATGTAATAAAATATTTTATCAAGCCACAATATTTTTTCGCTAACTACATAATAAAACATTCTCTTTTTGCCACCCAAAATAATGCTGTCATACTTATATAGTATTTAAATATATGAGGGATGCTATGACCGATCTGATCGTCTTTGGCCAAGTTATCATATGTCAAATGTCATGTATCCGACAATTGTCTTAGGTGGTGAAAAAATCGACGCGTTCGACGAGCTGAGTCGAATGGTACCAGAATTCGGCCGATCTGATCATGTGCCAAGTTATGACATGCCAGATGTCATGACTTGCTGTCCCAGTTTGGACTGAAGTTTTACCTGTCATAACTTTGCTCAGATTGGTCGCCAAGATTTTGGTATAATTGGGACTCAGATAATACATATTTATTGGAATGATCCAGCGAAACGGGATCAGGAAAGGTGCAACCAACAGTGAGTTGGGTGATGGGGTCGGCATTTCTTGACAAAAGTCTCATTTTTTGATAAAACCATCAAGCTCGATTAAAGTCCTGGATTTAATGTATGGGTAGAGTTTGTGAGTTATTGGGCCTTTAGATATTGAAATATGGAAAAAATTAATGCGAAAAATGGATTAAAAATAACGGGAAAATTTCTGGCGCCGAACCGGGCCCATTTATGCCTGCTGGCGCAGAACCGACTCGATCCGTCCTTTTACCAAGTTAGGAACAAGGCAATTTTTTGACCTAATGCGTAATGCATTTTTTTAAAAGAACTCACCGCCCTCTTCTATTTCGAGGCCATGGATTCCCCCGTTAAAGCGTTGCCGTCTTCCATATTTTTGTTCTCCTGCTTTGCTATTGGTCGTGGCTGATTGACCGCCACGGAGCATTGGAGCCTGAATTTTGTAAAATAAAATAAATCAGGTGATGCTGGTGAGAGAGATTCGATTCGAATTCGGAATGGAATCAACTGAGTTTGAGGGGATGAGAGACACCCACAGACCCACGCCCAATTCCCCTCTACACACTACATCGACATTAACACTGATTGGGAACTGGACAGGACACGATTGACACGGGCGCGGGCGACGTTGAGAGCGCAGGGCGTGGAATTGTGAGGAAGAGAAGAGTCAGAGCAAGGAAATGAAATGGATGCAGCGTGTGCATGGATTATCAGCTGGGTGAGCAAAAACAAGAATTTGGGGTGTGCGCTCTGTGCAAAATAGGCGATGAATTTGACGGAAGACGATGTCGAATTTGAATTTGTGTCTTTTACACAAAATTTATTTTATTGATTTATTTTAATCTTTATCGCCCAATTCACTTAACAAGTTGGAAGCAGGGTTGGGGTTCTGTCGAAACTTAAAACTATAAAAAACCGTTTAAAGTACCAACCCGCTCGTCGTCCTCCGATAGTTCAACTTTCACCATCGCAATTACCTAATTTGTTATTGCTTATTGGCAACCAGCAGTTTCCGTGTTGGGAAATTTGACAAAGTGAAGTGCAAAAGTTTTGTGTTAATTATAAATTTATAGATATTCATTCATTAATCACAAATGAATTCATTGTTTCTGGAAAAAACATGTATTAATAGTAATAGTTATTATTATTACTTATTAGTTATTACTAGGGTTCGGATTTTTAGGTGACCAAAATAGTTACCTAAATAGGTGAAAAAAAATGCCAAAATAGGTGGAATTTTTTTATCGCATAAAATTCTAAATAACATTGTTCAATCTCATTCCCGTAAAATTCAAAGACATGCCTTTTTTACGTCATCGAAATGCGTCGCATAAAATGAAGCAGCATCAAGCCACGTCCCCCAACGGGTTGTGAAATAAGTAAATAACTAAATCAAAACAAAAAAACCTTTTTGACATTCGCAATCCCGAAGCAATTAAGTTTAGGCAATTTTGGCATAATTCCAATGTTAGTTTCAAATTTAAAATATCAGATCAAAACTCGAAAACTAACTGAAGAAGGGGGTCAGTCATTTGATATGTTTTTTGTGCATAAAACAGCAGCACCTATACGCAGAACAAATAGGTAAAAACCTAAAAATCCGAACCCTAGTTAATTACTTAGGTATTAGTTAGTCTTTTTGTAGGTACTTTATTATTTATTTTCATTTTACCGAACGATTAAGTGGGATAAAATGTCATTTTTCATTTTTAGGGTTTAAAAAGACATTTGAAGCGGAAAAAACGGCGCGTACACGAAACGTCCCGGGCACGAAACGTCCCGGGCACGAAATGTCCCGGGCACGAAACGTCCCGGGCACGAAACGTCCCGGGCACGA